>CM059282.1:26759834-26762334 GCA_030347295.1 Setipinna tenuifilis | reverse complement strand
GGCTAGTGACGTCAAATGTAAATAAGCATGAATGAAGGCGGAAGCCTAATGTAACGTTGTTGATTATCTGATATTAACGGTGTGTTTTTATGATTTCAAAATGGTTTTGTAATAATTCTGCGATGATTTTAATATTGACATTTTGATGAAATGATATATATGTGTTTTGTTCAGTTATGAGTTAGTTATCGTGCATTAGGGTATGTGCACTAATGTTGCTAGGTTGCTAGGTTACGGGGACGCAGTGCGCACGCCGCCTCTCCGTCTCCGTGTTTTTATTTGAGTTTTTTAATATTTTTATAGTTTATTGTTTATATATTTACAATCTCAGTTTATAACTAGTGTATACCGTTCGTGTTTATTTTTCTATTTTTGTTTTTGTTGGTATTGCTTTTATTTTGTTTCATTTTGTCGTGCACTACCTGCCTAGGAACCGCTGCGTTGCGATAATGTCTGCATGCAGTTAATTATCAGATTTATGGGAGGAATTAAGTACTCGAACGGCCAACTTCGGCAGCTCTCATTGACCATAGTCCCAATCGACACGGATATACTACAACTTTGCCGTGATGCGGGAATACTGAAAAGGAAGCGCTATGTGCACCGTGGGACACGCTCTAAACAGAAACAGAAAGTGCCCGAGAGATACCCATGCTTGACACCTCTTGCGGAGTCCCTGCCGGAGACCAGGGTCACGGAGGCTACGAGGACCGGGGCCGTGACTGCCGAGGGAGCTGTTACCTGTTGCTGTGCTGCCTCTCCTGGCCTGCATGATCGTCAGCGGAGTGCCGCGAGTGTCGCCGAGACTGCGAGCACCGGGGCTGCAACTGCCGCCAGCGCAAATGCCATTCATGATCCTGCAGCACCTACGGCGAACATCGGCTCCGCCTCCACGACGATATCTATTCCTGTGCAGATGAGTACTAGGCCTAATAGACGATTTTGTTTACATCCTGTCAGAGGAGTGAATACGTGTAATCTTGTAGCTGTTCCCTTACAAGATCAACCGGTACAGAAACATAACACTTTAAATGTGAAAATTGCCCTCCAGAATGTCAGATCCCTTGCGAACAAGTCTTTTTCCATCAATGATTTTATTTGCGGTCATAACCTAGATATGTTGCTACTCACTGAAACCTGGCTTGATCAGCCTAGTAGCACTGTTACTCTGATTGAAGCATCGCCTCCACAGTATGATTTTATGAGTGTTGCCAGGCCTAATAAGCGTGGAGGTGGTATAGCCATTATTTTCAAGGCACTATTTAAGTGTCAGCAGACAGTACTGGGTAACTTTTCAACATTTGAATGCTTAAGTACAATTCTTAAATGTTCTACTGATTTATTACTGCTGACTGTTTATAGGCCACCTAAAATCTCTGCACCCCTCTTCCTTGAGGAGTTTGGGGAATTTCTTTCAATCATCTGCTTGGGGTATGAACACATCATAATAACTGGAGATTTTAACTTTCATGTTGATAACTTAGAAAATACATATGCTAAAGAATTCCTGTCGCTTATTGATATGTTCAACCTTACTCAGCATGTACAGCAGGCCACCCATGAGAAAGGGCACATCTTAGACCTTGTCATTACAAAGGGTGTTGAAGCTATAATTACTGTCAAGGATTTTGGTTTTTCAGATCATTCCTGTGTGTTTGCCAATGTTAGTTTATCCCCCCATGTGCAAAATAAGCTAGTTACTGTAAGAAAAAGAATCATAAACAATAGTACAGCATCTCTCTTTGAACAAGCACTCCTGGAAACCCATACTGAAACTTCTCAGTGTGCTAATGATCTATTGGATAATTTTAATTATAGGATGTCCCATATTATGGATGCTATTGCTCCCTTAAAAACCAAAACACTTAGCCATCAAAAAGCACCTTGGAAATTGAGTCCTTCAGTCAAACAATCAAAGCGAAATTGTAGAAAGGCCGAGAGGCAGTGGCGTAAAACTAAACTTCAAGTTCACCACCTAATCTACAAAGACATGCTCCGTAAACATAACCAGGAAACATCTAAAGCTAGACAATCATTCTTTTCTGACCTAATCAATAGAAACATCAATAATGCTCGTGTACTATTTAGTACTGTGGAAAAGCTGACTAATCCCCAGCAAAAACTGCCTCCTGAGTTTCTTTCAATAAGTAAATGCAACGACTTTGCTCATTTTTTCAAAGGAAAGGTTGATAACATACGTACAAACATAGTCACACAGGCAAAATCAAACCACAACTTGGATGGTTTTCCCTCAGTTAAGACAAACGTCAACCAAATGGAATCATTTAGTCTAATTGATGTCGAAATTCTCAAGAAAACTGTACTAAGTCTTAGCTCCTCTACATCTGACCTAGACGTTCTGCCTACAGCCTTTTTTAAATCCACTCTACACCTGATATCACATGATGTGATTCAGATTATTAACACTTCTCTGTCGACTGGACTTTTTCCCTCTTCTCTAAAGAAAGCAGTGGTTAAACCCCTGTTAAAGAAAAATAAC
>CM059282.1:26739896-26742234 GCA_030347295.1 Setipinna tenuifilis | reverse complement strand
CCAATACACACACACACACACACACACACACACACCACACACACACACACACACACAACAACACATACAAACAGCAGAGAGCCGTGGTCACTGGATGAATTCCAGGGAATGTCCCTCACCATCGATCGATCGACCTCCCCCCCTTCCTGCCAGGCTGAGATGGACGATGTGATAATGGAGGGAGACAGGACGCCAGATGGAAGCTTCCAGACTTACCCACATGAGTGTTGATTACAGCACAGGACCCCGCAGGGCCCCGGGGGTACCAGATTACCCCCGACACACACACACACACACACACACACACACACACACACACACACACTTGATTCATCCACCACCCCTCCGCCCCACAGACACAGACACACACACACACACACACACACACACATACACACACACTTCATTCATTTATCCACCCCCCCCCCCCCTTCCCCACACACACACACACACACTTCATTCATTCCCTCCCCCAGGGGCTGATGCTGTCCTGATAGGCAGATGCTATGGGGCCCCTAGAGTAGTCCTCCCCTGAGACATGTTATCATGCTGTGTAGTGTTATATAATGCACTCATGCTACTGGTGCTATTTACTGCATGCTATTAATACACTATGCAATAAATGCTTTATACACACAATCCTTTAATAACATGCTAATACATATATACTGCACTATAAATGTTATACATACATTATACTATGGTGCATATGAACTAAGCTATATGTATGGTAGACATACATTATGCGGTAAGTATGGATTTAAATTTGTATATTTGACATACACTATGCTATTACTGTCACGCACACTAAATGCTACTCATTCAATATAAACTATCCCACAGTAGGTACAGATGTCAATAGTCCAATCAAGACATGTCAATAACTCTGCACATTCTAATTCTGATCTCCTTCCTATTGACCAATAGACTCTATTCACTCAACTCAACTCAACATGTGTTTGGAGGTGTATCGTTGTGTGTGTGTTACCTAACCTGATTTGTGTGTTTGGTGAGTGTGTATGTGTGTGTGTGTGTGTGTGTGGGGCAGCATGTCCTATGTGTGTGTGTGTGTGTGTGTGTGTGTGTGTGTGTGTGCGTGTGTGTGTGTGTGTGTGTGTGTGTGTGTGTGTGTATGTGTGTGTGTGTGTGTGTGGCAGTGTGTGTGGCGCGTGTGTGAGGCTCACCGGTGGTGGAGGAGATGTTGACGTCGATGCTGATCTCGGGGATGTCCCCGTGCTTGAGCAATGCTACGCTGGTGTAAGTGTGTGTGTGTGTGTGTGTGTGTGTGTGTGTGTGTGTGTGTGTGTGTATGTATGTGTGTGTGTGTGTGTGTGTAGGTGTGTGTGTGTGTGTGTAGGTGTGTGTGTGTGTGTGTATGTGTGTGTGTGTATGAGCTAATCTGACTGGTGTGTGTGTGTGTGTGTGTGTGTGTGTGTGTGCGTGCGTGCGTGCATGCGTGTGTGTGTGTGTGTGTGTGTGTGTGTGCCACAGCGTGTGTGTGTGTCGCGTGTGTGAGGCTCACCGGTGGTGGAGGAGATGTTGACGTCGATGCTGATCTCGGGGATGCCCCCGTGCTTGAGCGACGCCACGCAGGTGTAGGTGCCGAAGTCGGTGAACTTGAGGTCGATGATGTCCAGGTTGGTGGTGCCGGGCGAGACGTCGGGGTCGGTCTGCGTGATGACCATCCGCTCCGAGCTCCGCAGCGTCCGCCCGTTCTTCAGCCAACCGAAGACCAGCTCCTCGGGGGGCGTGGCCTCCACCTGGCACGAGATCTTCACCTCGCGGCCGATCTGGATGGTGTCGTCGTTGTGGTAGGGGTCCGGCGTGATCCAGAAACGACCTTTCTTCAGCGCTACGGAGGAGAGAACAACAGGGAAAGAGGGAACGTCAGAGGAGGAGAGAAAGAGTGAACGAGAGGGAGAGAGAGGGGGAACGTCAGAGGAGGAGAGGAAGAGTGAGTGAGAGGTGGTAGGGGTCAGGCGTGATCCAGAAATGACCTTTCTTCAGCGCTACGGAGAGAGAGAGGGAGGGAGAGAGGGAAAGAGTGAATGAGAGGGAGATAGAGCGGGAGAGAGAGAGAGAGGGAGTGTAAGAGAGTTGTGGTAGGGGTCGGGCATGATCCAGAAACGACCTTTCTTCAGCGCTACGGGGAACGAGAGAGGGAGAGGGGGAACATCAGGAAGAGTGAGTGAGAGGTCACAGAAAAGAAAGAGGGAGAGAGAAGAAGGGATAAAGAAAGAGGGAGAGAGAGAGAGAGGGAATACCAGAGGAGTAGAGGAAGAGTGAGTGAGAGGTGACAGAAAAAGGAAGAGGGAGAGAGAGGGAGAGAGAGAGAAAG
>CM059282.1:26724896-26732396 GCA_030347295.1 Setipinna tenuifilis | reverse complement strand
CTGTCTCCCTGCCTCTTCTCTCTCCGCCCTGCCTCACCTCTCCCTCCTGCCTAATGTCTCACCTCTGCCTGTCTCCCGCCTCTACTCTCCCTCCTTCCTGCCTCTCCTCTCCCCGCCCTGTCTCACCTCTCCCTCCCTCCTGCCTCTCCTCTCCCTCCCTCCTGCCTCTTCTCTCCCTCTCTCCTGCCTCACCTCTCCCTCCTCCTGCCTCTCCTCTCCCAGTCTCCCGCCTCTCCTCTCCATCCTGACTCTCCACTCTCTCCTCTCCTCTTCTCTAATCTCTCTCCTCTCCTCTCCTCGATTCTGTTCTCCTCTCCTGTCATCTCTCTCCTCTACATACTGGTTCTTCTCTCTCTACTCCCCTTTCCTCTCTCTCCTACCTCATCTTGCCTTGCTCTCCTCTCCCCTCCTCCCATCTCTCACCTGCCTCTCATCTTCGCTTTGTCCTGCCTCATCTTGTCTTGATCTCCTGTCCTCTTCCTTTACTCTTCTCTCTCTTTCAGCTCCTCTCCTCTTCTCTCCTCTCTGCACTGCTCTCCTCTTCTCTATCCCACCTCATCTCGCCTTGCCCTCCTCTCCTCTCCTCTCTTCTCCCCTCCTCTCCACTTCCCTCTTCTCTCTCCTGCCTCATCTTCCCTTGCTCTCCTCTCTTCTCTTTCTTCTGCCTCATCCTCCCTTGCTCTGTCCTCTCCTCTCTCTCCTCTCCTCTCCTCTCTTCTCTCTCCTTCCTCTTATTGCCTTGCTGTCCTCTACACTCCACTCCTCCCCTCTCTCTCCTCTTCTCTTCACTCCCCTCTTCTCTCTTCTCTCTCATCTTCTCTCTCCTCCTCATCTTTCTTTGCTCTCCTCTCTTCTCTCTCTCCTGCCTCATCTTCTCTTGCTCTCTCCACTCCCCTCTTCTGTCTCTCTTCTGCCTCATGTTCCCTTGCTCTCTCCTCTCCTCTCCCCTCTTCTGATCTCCTCTCCATTCCCCTCTTCTCTCTCTCCTGCCTCATTTTCCCTTGCTCTCTCTTCTCTCTCTCTTCTGCCTCATCTTCCCTTGCGCTCCTCTCCTCTCTCTCCTCTCCTCTCCTCTCCTCTACCCTCTTCTCTCTCTCCTGCCTCATCTTCCCTTGCTCTCTCCACACACAAGACACAAGTGGCTGCAGGGATAGGAGTCAATCTTTTATGAGGCCACTGATGCCCTCATCTTTACTGCATCTTTTCACTAAGCACTGTTCTAGCACTGTTCTCCAGTCTTCTGCAGTCTTTGCAGCACTCATTTGTGCGAGCGAGCGAGCGTATTCAATATTCCAACTTCTGCAGGAAACAAAAACACAGAGGCCTTGGGCTGCCTCCATTCCTACGCACGAGGCCCCACCAGACATCCTGAAGGTCATTAAAGATGCAATCAGCCAATCAGCTCTGCTGGCCTTGAAGGAGAGCGGCCAATCAGTGCTGGCCTTGAAGGAGAGCGGCCAATCAGAGAGGCCACCCTGTTTTACAGATCGACATGCCGGAGCCTATGTCAGAGTCGTTACACGCCTCGCCAAGGTCGGCCATAATGTGGCTAAATAGAGAAGGTGTGATTTTTTAATGAAGTGAGGAGCATAGGAGATGAATATTGATTGTAACTGTTATGTGAACATACATTTTAATGTTCAGGGGCCTTGTAGCGATGACTATGACCTTCAGAACTCACTTTTTTTTTTCACAGTCTCATCATGTGTGTTCTCTCTCCACCCTCACGGTCATCCCTTTCTCTCTCTCTCTCTCTCTCTCTCTCTCTCTTCCTTTAGCTTTCAGATACCAGTGCATCTGATTAGCTTGGTTGTTGAGTTGTCTGGCAAAAAAAACGAAATAGTTGTACAGAGAAGATCTTCTGCGCTGTGTCGTTTGGTTATCCTGGTCCATATATTTTGTTGGAAAAAGTGGACCTGCTTAGCTGGGTTGTTGAATTGTCTGGCTAAAAAAGATATTCTCATACAACGTAGGTGTGCCCTGCTGGGTCGTTTAGTTGTCCTGGCACATATATTTTGTTATGCAAAGTAGATCTGCTCACCCGATTCGCTTCTTTCCCTGCCTCAAAGATGCTGTTGTACAAAGCAGGTTTGCTCAGCCAGGTTGTGTAATTTTTTTGCTAACTCCAAGATATTGCTGTGCAGAGATGAAGTGATGATGATGATGATGGTGTGTTCTTCATCTCCCTACCCAAAGCTAACGCTAGCACCCAGCGGAGCGGCTGGCATTATTTATGAGCACTAAGAAGAGTGGGACACTGTGACTTCAGGGGCCGTCTAAGGACACTTGCGGTGTCCCCATAGAGAGCGAGGGAAGAGGGCTGTTTTGATGTATTGCCAACTAATGTATTGTTTTTGTGAGCCTTTCTGCACAAGCGTGCGTCACAGACAATAGCTTTTAGATTGGATTTGGACAATTTGGATTGGATTTTGTGGAAGATTGGTCTCAATACTGTTATCTAAGCAGAGTATCCGCAACACAGCACAAAGTGGTGGGGGGACAGGGTCGGGGGAGTGTGTATATGTGTGTGTGTGTGTGTGGGGGGGGGGCGGGGGTATGCGTGCATCTGTGTGTGTGTGAGTGTGTGTGTGCGCATGTCTGTGCGTGTGTGTCTGTGTGTGTATGTATGTGTGTCTGTGTGTGTGTGTGTGCGCCTGCGTGTTTGTGTGTGTGTGCGCGCTCCTGTGTGTGTGTGTGTGTGTGTGTGTGTGTGTGTGTGTGTGTAAGAATGGGATAAGTGGACTACTAGGAAGCGTGACTGCCTGACTACAGTGGGGGAGTTGTCCTGATCCTCTGGTGTGACTGTGACAACTGGACTCACACAGAACAAGCAGAGGAGAGGAGAGCAGAGGAGAGCAGAGGAGAGGAGAGGAGAGAGGAGGAGAGGAGAGGAGAGGAGGGGAGAGAGGAGGAGAGCAGAGGAGAGGAGAGCAGAAGAGAGCAGAGGAGAGTGAAGAGGAGAGGAGAGGAGAGGAGAGGAGAGGAGAGGAGAGGAGAGGGAGCAGAGAAGAGGAGTGAAGAGGAGAGAAGGAGAGAGAGGAGCACAGGAGAGTAGAGGAGAGAAGAGGAGAGGAGAAGAGAGGAGAGCATAGTAGGGAGGAGAGGAGTGGTGAACAGAGGAGGGGAGTAAAGAGGAGAGGATAGCAGAGGACAGAAGAGGAGAGGAGGAGAGAGAGGAGAGTAGAGGAGAGTAGAGGAGAGTAGAGGAGAGCAGAGGATAGCAGAGGACAGGAGAGGAGAGGAGTGAAGAGCTAGCGTGTTTAAAAGCAGCGCTACAGCACGCCGCTAGCCGTGGGCAGGATCAACACACACACACACACACTCATCCCACCACTCTCTGCAATGACTCAGTCCATCATGCCAGTGGGACAGAGAAGGACAGGAGGAGAGAGCTCCGCTGTTCCCACGGCGATGGGGCCGCAGTGCTGGGCTCGCTGGACTGGCGCGTTATGTCAGCAACTCTCATTACCACACAGGAGGCTATGGCTCATAAAATGGAGCCCTACTGTGTGTGTGTGTGTGTGTGTGTGTGTGTGTGTGTGTGTGTGTGTGTGTGTGTCTGTGTGTGTCTGTGTGTGTGTGTACGCGCCCAAATGTGTGTGTGTGTATGTACATGTGTGTGTGTTTGTGTGTGCGAGCGCCGGTGGGTGTGTATGTGTGTGTATGTGTGTGTATGTGTGTGTGCGTGTTTGTGTGTGTACGTGTGTGTGTGTGTGTGTGTGTGTGTGTGTGACAGAGTAATGGGAACTCCTGCAGTGGCACTTTTAATGCTGGAGAGTGCTGACAGAGTGTGTGTGTGTGTGTGTGTGTGTGTGTGTGCGTGCATGTGTGGGTGGGTGTATGTGTGTGTAAATGGGCATGTAGATCTCACTGAGTGAGTGTGTATGCACTGTGTGCGTATGTGGTTCTTAATAGTGTGTGTATGCACTACTGTATACTGCATCTGCCTTGTGTTTTAAGAATGTGTAGCATGTATCACCAATTGTTCCCGGTGAAACGTTCTTTCATCTCACTATGTACTGTGTATATGGCTGAAATGACAATAAAACCTACTTCACTTGACTTGACTTCACCCTGTTTAAGATCCTAAAGTTGTATGTATGGAGTCCTGTTAAAGGAACAAACCACATTCTTGAGAAATTAGCTGACTAGCTTTCTTCCTTCCTCACACACTTATCATATCTGTGTGTGTGTGACAGCTGGTGTGCAGTTGAAGCACGTTTAGTGAATGCTGCAATATTTTTCATTGATACATTTGTCACAATGTTTGGTGTTGTTATCAGCCTTGCGCATAATCAGTGTTGTTTCAGTCGATACTATCATATGATACTATTGCGGTCACGTTATTAGTGAAATACAGCGTTATAAGTTTGTCGAGTGTCAATCCAAGTTTGGCCAATCGCGACGCATCACCATCGCCATGGCAACGCATTCAACCAAGTTTACGTCGTGTTTCTGGCGGACGTGAGGTCAGTCTGACCTCCCAAACTTGGTTGCCGAGACAAATACGTAGATGGTGCACTATGAGATTCCAGCGTAATAGAATGCACCATGCACTATGAATACAATGCACTATGCACTTTGAATAGAATGCACTATGGAATTCCAGCATTATAGAATTTACTATTAAATTCCAGCATAATTTACTCTGTTTGGCAAGTTGCTTTGGATAAAAGTATCTGCTAAGTGTAATATAATGTAATGTAATAATAATGTAATGTAATGTAATGTAATGTAAGGCTAGCTGGCTGGCATGTCGGACTGGTCTGCTGGACAAAGAGAGAGAGCAGGTTACATAACCTCTTACCTAAGTCTTTCAGGGAAGACAACACATGAGCTCGTTTCTAAGAAAGGTGAGTGGATGTTTTTCTAGCTGGCAGTGCTGAATGAAGGTAACGACCTCGTCATTGTGTGAGTGGCGTCTGGAGTTGGACATGGAGCAGCGTATGCGTGTGTGGGTGTGGGCCCTGTATGGAGCAGACGGACAATAACGCTACCCTGACCTCGCACTTGAGTACTCCTTTGAAAAGCAAGCTGTATGGAGCATGTTAGAGGTGATGATGTGTGTGTGTGTGTGTGTGTGTCTGTGTGTGTGTGTCTGTGTGTGCAGCCTATCCACGTAATAGAAAAGTTAACTTGAGTCAAACTTTCCTGTGACACCATTGTTGCAGCAGACTGCCCTCTGCACTTAATGTACGTCCATAACCTGCTTGCACTCAGGCAAGGAACAGCTCCTTCCCTTCACCCTGCCCCCCCACCCTCCTCCGCTCCCTCCCTTCACCTCCTCCACTCCCTCCATTCCCTCTGCCCCCCCCAGTCTCCTCCATTCCGTCCATTTACCCTGACGCCCCACCTCCTCCAGCCTCCTCCGCTCCCTCCCTTCACCTCCTCCGCTCCCTCCATTCCCCCTGCCCCCCCCCCCCCCCCCCCCTCCCCCCAGCCTCCTCCGCTCTGAATGCTGGGCGCTGTGTTATTAGGGCCCAGAGGTGGGGGGCCCTGATCGCCTCAGCATTCAGCACTGCACTTAGCCCCTGAGACCCCCCCTGGGTGCCTTTGTCTGGCCCCTGGCCTAAAAGCATACGCTGTGTGTGTGTGTGTGTGTGTGTGTGTGTGTGTGTGTGTGTGTGTGTGTGTCAGTCATGTCAACCTCCAGTGGGCACGGCAATACAAGCAGTGTGTGCAGACGGCGCACGGCAGCTTGGGCAGTCTAAAGAGAAGCTTTTTAAAAAACACACCGCACACACACACACACACACATACACACGCACACGTGTGCACACACACACAAACACACACACACACACACACCAATGATGGAAATTCTCACAAGCCACCAGTCAAAGGCTGGTAAAATATGAACGTTTCTGGTAGATTTCAGGCACAAAATAATGATAATTTCCAGTTGAGTGGCTGGTATATTTTACCATTTATTTGTCAGTGTCTGGTAAAAATTCACATTTTTCAAAGTTAATTTTCACTGCTGACACACACACACACACACACACACACACACACACACACACACACACACACACACACACGATCACACACACAGATTTCCTCTTCACTTACCGTGTCGACAACTGTCTAGTTCATGAACACATCGGCAGGAAATGATACGTTTGTTTGTTTGTTTGTTTGTGTGCTGATGGGTGTTTGTAGATGACAAAGGTGGTTTGCTCTGGGTATCTGTTCCCATTATCTCACACTGCTGTTTACTAGTGGGCTAATCTGGATGTGTGCTCTCACAGGATGGAGCAGACACACACATGACACACACACACACACACACACGCACGTACACACACACACACATAGCACACACACACGCACACACACACACACACACACACGCACACACATGCACACACATGCACACACACACGCACACACACATGTACATACATACACACACACACAACACACACAGGTATGTACATACATACATACACAGACACACACACACACACACACACAGAAACACTCACACAGAAAGACTCTCTCACACACACACACAAACACACACAACTCCGACTCCCTAAAAATGGGGAAAAAAGGATATTTAAAATAATGGATGCACATGTGATATGAAAAAGGATGAGTAAAGTAATGGATGCACATGTGATGGGAAAGAGGATGTTTAAAATAATGTACGTGTGATTTTGAGCCGCAGAGAAGCTCTCAGGAGACAGGCACCCTGGGGAGCAGATATGTGCGGGAACAAAAGACCAACATGATGATGCTGAAACTAACACAGAGAGAGATGGAGAGATGGAGAGGGAGGGGAGATGGAAAGATGGAGAGGGTTGGAGAGGGATGGAGAGACGGAGAGGGAGGGGGAGATGGAGAGATGAGGAGGGGAAGGGGTGGGGTGGAGGGAGTGGGAAGGAAAGACAAAGAGAGGGATAGAAGGAGGAAGAAAATAGATAGAAAAATGGGAGAAAAATGAGGAGAGGTGTATGCGGGGAGGGAGGTGTTGAAGAGAGAGATGGAGAGGGGGAGAGGGAGAGGGGGAGGGAGAGAGAGATAGAGAGGGGGAGGGAGAGAGAAATGGAGAGAGGGAATGAGGGAGAAAAAGATGGTGAGGGGAAGGAGGAGAGAGAGGGAGAGGGGGAGGTGGAGAGAGAGATAGGGGGGGGTAGGGAGAGAGAGATGGAGAGAGGGAATGAGGGAGAAAGAGATGGTGAGGGGAAGGAGGAGAGAGAGGGAGAGGGGGAGGTGGAGAGAGAGATAGAGGGGGGAAGATTGAGATGGAGGGGGGATGGCAGGGAGAGAGTTTGTAAGAGGGACAATGTAAAGAGAGGCAGAAAGAGTGTGTGGGGACTGAAATGAAGAAAAGCCAGCGGGGGGGGAGGAGTGAGCGAGAAGTAGAAGGGATAGAGAGACAAAGAGAGGGAGGAGGGAGAGAGAGATAAAGGGAGGGAGGAGGGAGAGAGAGAATGAGATGGGGAGGCAGAGAGAGATGGCAGAGAGAGAGAGAGAGAGAGAGTTTGCAAGAGG
>CM059282.1:26712396-26719896 GCA_030347295.1 Setipinna tenuifilis | reverse complement strand
AGACATCAGACATGAAACAAAGGTCTCACACCTCATAGCCAAGTATGTTTGTGTGTGTGTGTGTGTGTGTGTGTGTGTGTGTGTGTGTGTGTGTGTGTGTGTGTGTGTGTGTGTGTGTGTGTGTGTGTGTGTGCATGCGCATGTATGTGTGTGTGTGTGTGTGCGTGTGCGTGCGTGCGCATGTGTGTGTGTGTGCGTGTGTGTGTGTGGTACATGTGTAAATTAGAAAGACTACAGGAGACTGAGGTTGGCTCCTTCTGTAAGTGCTGTTGAGATGCGCTGGTGATGTCTGGCTGTTTCTAGCTGACCAGTGTAACTGTCAGGAATGTGTCAGGAGTATGCCACAGGGAGCCAGAGGACCAATCACAACAGCTACACATGACTACAGATATCTGCCCTAAATTATATCTCACGCCCACACACACACACACACACACACACACGGCCTTGACTTCAGGAAACCAACAATGCGCCACCAATGTAGAATAATCAAGACTACTGTACATCAACAAAAGTATTTGATCATAACAGAACCGCAAACGCACAGTTACAACATAGCTTCAGCCAGCATAGCCACAACCACAAATACACAACTAGGCCTATGCAGTCGTCTTCGACTGCTAAAGGTATATCCCCGAAACGCGATGCTTCAAAGCCCCCAACATTCATACTGTATTTCATTGAATCTACCCTAGAACATTGAAACACCAAATCTGGGACAAATCCATCCAACTGGTCAGAAGTTATGGGCAGTGTTGGGGAGTAACGCAATACATGTAATTCAGTTACGTAATTTAATTACAAAATAAATGTAACAGTAATACATTACAGTTACCGGAGAAAAATGTGTAATTCAATTACAGGTACTTTTGATTTTTTTCAAAATTACAATTTGAATTACATCTTAATATTGTCAGTAAAACCTTGCTAAAACAGCCTATATTTAAAAAAAACTGTTTCGTGTACCGTAGCCTACAAAACATCCCTGTTGCCATTTCTCTACACAGTTGGATGCCGGTCTTTCTGTTAAAGTGTATCACTTTAAAAAAAAGAAAGAAAGAAAAAAGTCTGTGACCTATTATCTGTATGACAACTCAGATTGATTTTACAGTAAAATGTGGCTTGAAGTCTGATCTTGTGGTGTTTATTATTATATTATCTTATATATATAAATGATGTGATGCTAATTCATATTCATGTAATGAAAGGTTCAATAGTGTTCAGTGTTTTTTTAAGGTCAACACTGCCAGTAAAAATGTTTACGGGGACAAAATCATGAAAACATTTGAAAAGTAATCAAAAAGTAATCAAAAAGTAATAAGTTACGTTACTCAGATAAAGTAATTCAAAAAGTTACACTACTATTACATTTTAAACGTTGTAACTTGTAACTGTAACAAATTACATTTTTAAAGTAACCTTCCCAACACTGGTTATGGGCCAAACCAAAATTCAGCCATCTTGAATTCAGCCATCTTGAAAGTGTTGGCCTCCAAACTCGAATAAGTTCATGAACCTACCCTAGAGCATTAACACACCAAATCTGGGAGAAATCCATCCACCCAGTCAGAAGTTATGGGCCAAACAAAAATTCGGCCATCTTGAATTCAGCCATCTTGAAAGTGTTGACCTCCAAACTCGAATCAGTTCATGAACCTGCCCTAGAGCATTCACCCAAAAAATCTGGGACAAATCCAAACATCCGTTCAAAAGTTATCGCGTTAACACGAAAGACCTTACGCGGCGGACGCGGCGGACGCGGCGGACGCGGCGGACGCGGCGGCGGTGGCGGCGGCGGCGGCGGCGGCGGCGGCGCACGCAAAACCATTACATCCCCGACGCTCCGCGTTTCGGGGATATAATTATGACGTATATAACCTCTGCAAGCAGGTTCATTTATATAAAAATATATCTACATAACTATATAATTATAACTCTGTATTACAACTATATAACTATATCTGTATTATAACTGTAACTGTATATTAGGCTGACGTATGTCTGACCATAATGGTGGTTCACTTCTTGGCTGGGCTGACACATTGTTGCTGGCCACAGACTGTCTTCATATTTAAACTAGGCCTATGCAGTCGTCTTCGACTGCTAAAGGTATATCCCCGAAACGCGATGCTTCAAAGCCCCCAACATTCATACTGTATTTCATTGAATCTACCCTAGAACATTGAAACACCAAATCTGGGACAAATCCATCCAACTGGTCAGAAGTTATGGGCAGTGTTGGGGAGTAACGCAATACATGTAATTCAGTTACGTAATTTAATTACAAAATAAATGTAACAGTAATACATTACAGTTACCGGAGAAAAATGTGTAATTCAATTACAGGTACTTTTGATTTTTTTCAAAATTACAATTTGAATTACATCTTAATATTGTCAGTAAAACCTTGCTAAAACAGCCTATATTTAAAAAAAACTGTTTCGTGTACCGTAGCCTACAAAACATCCCTGTTGCCATTTCTCTACACAGTTGGATGCCGGTCTTTCTGTTAAAGTGTATCACTTTAAAAAAAAGAAAGAAAGAAAAAAGTCTGTGACCTATTATCTGTATGACAACTCAGATTGATTTTACAGTAAAATGTGGCTTGAAGTCTGATCTTGTGGTGTTTATTATTATATTATCTTATATATATAAATGATGTGATGCTAATTCATATTCATGTAATGAAAGGTTCAATAGTGTTCAGTGTTTTTTTAAGGTCAACACTGCCAGTAAAAATGTTTACGGGGACAAAATCATGAAAACATTTGAAAAGTAATCAAAAAGTAATCAAAAAGTAATAAGTTACGTTACTCAGATAAAGTAATTCAAAAAGTTACACTACTATTACATTTTAAACGTTGTAACTTGTAACTGTAACGAATTACATTTTTAAAGTAACCTTCCCAACACTGGTTATGGGCCAAACCAAAATTCAGCCATCTTGAATTCAGCCATCTTGAAAGTGTTGGCCTCCAAACTCGAATAAGTTCATGAACCTACCCTAGAGCATTAACACACCAAATCTGGGAGAAATCCATCCACCCAGTCAGAAGTTATGGGCCAAACAAAAATTCGGCCATCTTGAATTCAGCCATCTTGAAAGTGTTGACCTCCAAACTCGAATCAGTTCATGAACCTGCCCTAGAGCATTCACCCAAAAAATCTGGGACAAATCCAAACATCCGTTCAAAAGTTATCGCGTTAACACGAAAGACCTTACGCGGCGGACGCGGCGGACGCGGCGGACGCGGCGGACGCGGCGGCGGCGGCGGCGGCGGCGGCGCACGCAAAACCATTACATCCCCGACGCTCCGCGTTTCGGGGATATAATGATTACCGGGTCAGTGTGGGAATGTATATCCGTCTGACGTGCTGTATGCCTGACAGTGATGGTGCTGGACTTCTTGGCTGTTGCTGCTGACCACAAACTGTGTTCATATTTGAGGAGTTGTCAGAAAAATCAGGCATAGTCACAAAATCACATTTTTCAACTTATTCCCCCTGTGGGTTGCTGCATTGAAACTGCAGCTTTTTCAAAAAGTCATCCTGTGAATAAATGAGCATAGTCTCAAGGTAGCAGTACTTCAAAACAGCATTTACTTATAAAATCAAATAAAAACATCTAAGTTATAAATCAGATTTTCTCAGTTTCTGCATTTTGTGACCATGCCGGTTTCTCCCGTGGCCTCCTCGTTTAAATAAACATCAGGCGATCGTGTGAAGTGTGTGTGTGCATGTGTGTGTGTGCGTGTGTTTGTGTGCATGTTTGTGTGCATGTGTGTGTGTGTGTGTGTGTGTGTGTGTGTGCATGTTTGTGTGCATGTGTGTGTGTGTGTGTGTGTGTGTTTGTGTGTTTGTGTGCATGTGTGTGTGTGTGTGTCTGTCTGCATGTGTGTGTGTGTGTGTGTGTGTGTGTGTGCATGTGTGTGTGTGTGTGTGTGTGTGTGTGTGTGCATGTGTAAATAAATACTGGCCTACAGTACTGACCTCTGACCACAATGGTGGTGGACTTCTTGGCCAGGTTCCATGTGTGTGTGTGTGTGTGTGTGTGTGTGTGTGTGTGTGGCTTACAGTACCTCTGACGACGATGGTGGTGGACTTCTTGGCCGGGTTGCCCACGTTGTTGGTGGCCACGCAGCTGTAGACGCCGGCCTCGTCCGAGGAGATGTCCTTCAGGGTCAGCGTGCCGTCCTTCACCTGGCCCTTCTTGGGCAGGGCCCCGCCCCCTCCGCTAGTCCAGGTGAGCGTGGGCGGGGGCTCGCCTGCCGTGGTGATGCACACTAGCGCCACCATCTGGCCGGGGTTCACCACGATGGGGTCCTCCACCAGCAGCTTAATGGCGGGAGAGGCTGCAGGAGGGAGGGAACAGCCAAGATGGAGGTACAGTGAAGTCAAGTCGGCCATGATGGAGTCAAAGGGTCAAGGGTCAAGGTTCAAGGTTCAAGGTTCAAGGGTCAAGATTCTGTTATTGTCAGCTTCCCTATAGGTGCAGGACATACAGAAACTTCGAAATGTCGTTCCTCTATTCTCTGACAAAACAGATATTACATAAACCTAGACACTAACCTAGACAACATTAAATACAGACAATACGTAAATATACAGACAAAGGGGGGGGGGGGGGGGGGGGGGGGGTAAAGACAAGATCTGACAAGATGAAGATAAAGCCTGCCCAGATGGAGTCAAAGTGGTAAGTAAAAAAACACCACTAACAAGAAACCATTACTATCAAGAAAGCAAAGACTACTATTAGGAGAGAAAACACTATTAAGAAAAGAAACCTTACACTTAGGGAACAAACACTACTATAATGGAAAAAAGATGACTATCAAGCAAATGTGATTGATGGACTCCCTACTCAAACACAAGATTACACTGCAGGAAGTAAGTGTGTGAGTGCAATGATCTGGCACTGTGGACTCTGGATGTGTGTGAGGTGAGTTGAACTGACTAGATTAAACTAGAAAGCGGAAGCGTGTGTTTGTGTGTGTGTGTGTATGTGTGTGGCACATGCGATGCAAAAAGTTGGAAGTGTGTGTGTGAGTGTGTGTGTGTGGCATATGCCATGCAAAAAGGGGAAGTATGATCACTGCAGACTCTGGAGGAGTGTGAGATGTGTGAGGTTTGTAAGGTGTCTAAGGGATTTGAGGTGTGTGTGGTGTGTGTGAGGGTGGCGTACCTGTCTTGTTGGTGAGTGAGAAGATGACGTTGGTGTCGGGGATGCCACAGACGTTCCTGACGGAGGCCACACAGCTGTAGTTGGCGTAGTCTTTGGGTCTCAGGTTCTTCAGCTTCAGGATCTTAGTCTCCCCCTGCAGCTCAGAGCCACAGCACAGACTGGTGTGCAAATGTGTGCCTCATACATAGAACACAGCCCAGAACCCAGTCTAGAACCCAGGCTACAGACAAACACAGAACCCAGCCCAGAACCCAGTCTAGAATCCAGGCTACAGACAAACACAGAACCCAGCCCAGGACCTAGTCTAGAACCCAGTCTATAATCCAGTTTACACACAAACACAGAACCCAGCCTAGAACCCAGGATACAGACAAACACAGAACCCAGTTTAGAACCCAGGATACAGACAAACACAGAACCCAGCCTAGAACCCAGGCTAGAACCCAGCCTAGAACCCGGCCTACACACAAACACAGAACCCAGTTTAGAACCCAGGCTACAGACAAACACAAAACCCAGTCTAGAACCCAGGATACAGATAAACACAGAACCCAGCCTAGAACCCAGTCTAGAGACAAGCCCAATCTAGAGACAATCCTAGTCTAGAACCCAGAGTCCCGACGAGGGGAGCCACTGTGTGAGTATTGGCACTGATCTTCAAATGCTGTCATCATCAGTGCCTAATGGGTTGTGCATATATCACGTCTTTCTTAGCGAAAACAAAACAGTCCATTAACAAGTCGCTAAAATTCAGCGCTGAAACAAATTGAGGGTGTTCAATTTCGCATTAGCGCTCTCCGTGACTCCGCGCACATGGCTTTAGCATTCATGAGCCTCAGTGCACACACACACACACACCGCCCTAAGACGTCTCTGTGTTACAGTCACAGCGGCACTCGTTTAACACTGGTAATGCTCATGCTTAACCATGTGCAATGCTCACACTTATTCAGACTAATGGCGATGGGGCGTGTGTGTGTGTGTGTGTGTGTGTGTGTGTGTGTGTGTGTGTGTGTGTGTGTGTGCGTGTGTGTGCGTGTGTGTGTGTGTGTGTGTTGGGGTAATTAGACATTACATTAACGCCAGGACGCCTCAATCCCAATTTCAGACACTTTGCGGTGGCTACCTACGGCCACTTCATTAAGAGTTGCATTTATTAAGAGGCAGAGGAAAAACAAACAATGTGAGGCCAGAGTCAATAAAGAATAGTATCAACTTTAAGTTCATTACCAGGCAGTGAATGGTTGAATGAATGGTTGAGAGAGCTGTTTATTGTATACCTACAACATAATACACAAACTGCACTGTAACAGCCTTTTATGTAAACTACAAAGCTGCACAGTTATCTAAAAAGCCTGTTATCTTTCACTGCCCTTGTTTGCATTATGATTGCTATATGACATATAATGTAAATATCTATGTTATTAATTAGCTATATTAACTATAGTATCTATGTAAATATCTATATATTCAAATAGCTTTCTATAATATCTATATAAACATCTATGTAATCTGTTAGCCTTCTATAGTATCTATATAAATATATAAACATCTATGTAATCTATTAGCCTTCTATAGTATATATATATGGGAATATCTGTATATTCAGTTATCCTTCTATAATATATATATATATATATATATATATATATATATATATATATATATATATCTGTGTAATTAATTAGCCTCCTTTCTGCACAGTTATGGAGTTAAGCAGTCTCTGTGAGCTGTGCTGTTATGACTGTGTACTGTATGTGACACATCCGTCCATCCGTCTGACTGATTGAGTGATTTGTGTGTGTGTCGTCCTGAGAGCCTCTCGATGTGGCAGACAAGAGCTTCTGGCGTGTTCCGTGCCCCCCCCTCTCCCATGCGGCCTGCCACAACACTTAGTCATTAGCACACACACACTTAGTCTTTGTACTGTAAGTGTGTGTGTTTGTGAGTGTGTGTGTGAGTGTGTATTTGTCTTTGTGCCACAACACTTAGTCATTAGCATCTTACTGAGGGCAGGGGAAGGCCACCAGCTCTCGTCCCAGTCAACGTGTGTAAGTCTGTGTGTGTGTTTGTGAGTGTGTGTTTGAGCGTGTATTTGTCTTTGTATCTTTGTGTGTGTGTGTGTGTGTGTGTGTGTGTGTGTGTGTGTGTGAGAGAGAGAGAGAGAGAGAGAGTTTGTGTGTGTGTGTGTGTGTGTATGTCCTTGTGGGTGTGTGTGTGTATGTCCTTGTGGGTGTGTGTGTGTGTGTCTTTGTGTGTGTATGTCCTAGTGGGTGTGTGTGTGTCTTTTGTGTGTGTGTGTGTGTGTGTGTGTGTGT
>CM059282.1:26702396-26704896 GCA_030347295.1 Setipinna tenuifilis | reverse complement strand
GAAGGTTTTACAGGTCTAGTTATACGCTTACCTGTGTAAAGAAGGGCCTGTAAGTCGACCTATATGCTTACCTGTGTGAAGAAGGGCTTGTACTCTAGATCTATCTATACGCTTACCTGTGTGAAGAAGGGCTCGTACTCTAGGTCTACCTATACGCTTACCTGTCTGAAGAAGGGCTCATACTCTAGGTCTACCTATACGCTTACCCGTGTGAAGAAGGCCTCGTACTCTAGGTCTACCTATACGCTTACCTGTGTGAAGAAGGCCTCGTAAGTCAACCTATACGCTTACCTGTGTAAAATGGGACTTTACAGGTCTACCTATACGCTTACCTGTGTGAAAAAGGGCTCGTACTCTAGATCTACCTATACGCTTACCTGTGTAAAATGGGACTTTACAGGTCTACTTATACACTTACCTGTGTAAAGAAGGGCTCGTAGGTCTACCTATACGCTTACCTGTGTGAAGAAGGGCTCATAGATCTCGACGCCCTTGTCGGAGCCCTGGGAGAGCACCTCGCGGCCGCGGTGCCAGCTGTAGCGCACGGGGGGGTGGGAGTTGGCCACGCAGCGCAGGAACACCGTCCGCTCGTAGTAGAACTGCTCCTTCGCCTCGCCGATGCTCTGGTGTACCGTCACGATCGGGGGGTCCAGGTCTGCGCCAGGACACAAGAGAGGACACACAAGCACTGTCAGGGGTCGGAGGTCGGAGGTCAGAGGTTGTAGGGCAAAGGTCAAGGGTCACAGTCTTACAGTCACGCATCTATATACAGTACAGGTCACTATGCAGTGAGTCACCCAGCGTATGTATATTGTAATATAATTTTAATGTAATTTTTTTATTTTTTTATTTTTTATTTTTAGGGACCAGGTACAATTTTGTTGTGTTAAATTAACACTACAAATATGGGGACAAAATAAACACTGGCATAGTGTTAAAACTGACTCTCCCAGAGTTGATTCAACACTATAGAATTTGCTGTGTGTGGTGCACTAGACAGTGAACGGGTGAAGACGTTACAGCCTGAGCCTTCCTGTTACCTGTTAGGCATGTCAGGCTACAGTCTGAGAGTATTTTTTTTTTTCGTTGCTGAGAAATGACCTGGAAACATCTACTTGACAGCCATGATTGGAGGTGTTTCAGCTCTTGAGATGCTAAGGACAGGTGCTTCAACACGTCCTTTCAAGTCTACTTTAGCCTTGGCACATGGCCCATCACCGCACACAGAAGGAAATTCAGCCTCTGCATTTCACATATGTGAGCAGGGGGCATCCATGACAACGGCACCCAGGGAGCAGTCAGGGGGAACACTACCATGCTCAGGGCACATCACTGTGTGTATGTGTGTGTGTGTCTGTGTGTGTGGGATGATACCATGCTCAGGGCACCTCAGTGTGTGTGTGCCTGTGTGTGTGTGTGGGATGGTGTCATGCATAGGGGACCTCAGTGTGTGTGTGGGATGGTGCCATGCTCAGGGCCCCTGTGTGTGTGTGTATGTGTGTGTGTTTGTCTGTGTTTGTGTGTGTGTGTGTGTGTGTGTGTCTGTGTGTGTGTGTGTGTGTTTGGAATGGTGCCATGCTCAGGGTGCTATACACACACACCTGAGTGTGTGTGTATGTGTGTGTGTATGTGTATGTGTATGTGTATGTGTATGTGTATGGGTGTGTGTGTGTGTGTGTGTGTGTGTGTGTGTGTGTGTGTGTGTGTGTGTGTGTGTGTGTGTGTGTGTGTGTGAACCTAGCTAGTCTATCCACACATATTATATTATCCTAGCGCTCACTGTGCTTTTCATCAAGGTCAAGGAAAGGTCTGACTGCAGCACTAATCTCTATGGGAAAGAAGTATTCAAGTATTCCAGTATTAAATAGTCTTTTATTGCCATTGTGCAGTTTCTCACAAAGGGTGCAAGGTGAAGGTGTCAAAGTGTCAACTACAAAAAGAGCAGAAGGAGGAAGAGAGGAATATACACATAATAAGAACAGTGCAAGTAATACAAATACTAAATAATAAGAGATGGATGAGCTGGTGTATATACTGTACATACTGGTGCAGCAGTAGTGCTGGTTCGCTGTGAGGTACTGTAGGTATTGCACATTATAGTGTGGGTGTTGCACAGGTTGAGCATTATAACAGCAGCGGTGGGGAACAGACTCAAGTTACAGATGCACGCACACACACACACACAACACATACACACGCTAATGTGCACACATACACACACACACACACACACACACACACACACACACACACACACACACACACACACACACACACACACACACAGCCAAATTTCAAAATTTATGGCTTTGAAAGGGGATTCCAGGGTTTATATGAAAAAGAGAGAGAGTGACTGATTGGCTGTCTTCACAGGTCATAGGTCAAGGCTACATCAGCAGAAGAAAAGCGATAACCTTGACTAGAAGAGGTCAAAGTTTAAAGTTCAAAGGTCAGGTCTTTATCTGAGACACCACCTCTGTGGAGGAGACAGGAGGCAGCT
>CM059282.1:26672396-26677396 GCA_030347295.1 Setipinna tenuifilis | reverse complement strand
TATTAATGTACCTAATGCTAACTGTAAACAGTTGTACCCAACGCAAAAGGTAGTACCCCCCAATTATAAAAGGGTAACTCACACTCTGTCCGAGAATGTTTGTGAGACACCGCCCAAGTCCATCCTATCAATGTGTGTGTGTGTGTGTGTGTGTGTGTGTGTGTGTGTTGTCCAGGCTGAATGCCCAGTATCTGCTATCTGAGTCCTCTGAGTCCTCCATGTGTATTGCTAAGTTCATTAGTACGAGTTTCTTTGACTCAAAAATTTAAAAGTAGCTAATATTCCTTTGTATATTAACTCACTGTATTAAATATTATCCTCACTGATGCAATACTAATCTCATTTATGCAATGTTAAATACACTAATTAATAACACTAAATAATACCAGGTTCCATAGAAACAGAATGTGCAATATTAGAGTCTGGCATTGTTGTAGAATGCATTCAGTAATAAAGTGTTCCAACGGGATTAACAGCTTGCATTAAGTGCCTACTTGTTACGAGACCATCAATTAAATAAATGCGCTTAAAAGACTATTGATGTGAAAGAGTTGGAGTTGGAAGCCCTTTACTGTCACTAGTTACAAGTGGCAGCAAAATTAGCCATCAGTTGGATCTTAATGCTCACCAGTCTGGGATTTCTATTAGGCCCGACCAGTTTGATGTGACCCGAAACATTTGTGTGGTACCGCCCTTTCGTGAGGATGAAGTTCTTTGCCCGCTTTGAGCATGTAGCCACAACAGTTATAGTGTGTGTGTTTACAGGAAAGACGCATGAGGCTTATTCCTCGTTAACCCTGGAAGATGCCGCTGATTACGAGAAGGACAAACAAGCTGTTTTGTGTGTCCATTCTCCCATACCTGAAGCATATAGACAGTTTCGTAGTCATCACAAACCTGACTGGCTCACTTATGTTGAGTTTATCCAAGAGGAAGAATTAGTTTTCTATCAGTGGCTAAACTCCCAGAAAATAGCTAGCCTTAGGCTCTTTGCGATTGGTTTTCTTTCCAAAATTGTTTTTCTCAGTCAGTTGCAACTCATGTTGGTAGTGGGAGCCCTTCTTTACTGACAGTGGTCAATATCTCACTCTATTGTATTACCATAAATACTGTTGCAGAGGGATCTCAGCTCTGGCTGGCTGTATTGCAGAGGTGTGGAGGTGGAGCTTTGGCCCAATTTAAACTCTGGGACTCTAGCTGGACAGCAGAAGGTGTAAAGAATTGTTTCCATGAGTGTTTCCGTGAGTGTTTCCGTGAATGTTTACATGAGTATTTCCATGAGTGTTTCCATAAGTATTTACACAAGTATTTACATGAGTGTTTCCATGATTGTTTACACGAGTGTTTCCGTGAGTGTTTACACGAGTGTTTCTCTGAGTGTTTCTAAGTAAGGAGGGTGCGGGACACTTACAGTAGACGTCCACGCGGATGGACTTGATGGCGGGGGTGCCGAGGCCGTTCTCGGCCTTGCAGTAGTAGCGCCCCCCCTGGTGCCGCTGGATCTGGGCGATGTGCAGCGTCTCGTTGAACACGCTCGAGTCCTGGAAGCGGTCAGACGCACTTCCGGCCGTCTTTGTCCAGCGGATCTGCAGAGGGGAGGGAGGAGAGAGAGGGGGCATGTTGAGATTGGGGCACACACACACACAAATACACACATATATGCACGCACACATATGCGCACACACGCAAACACCCACACATGCACACACAAAAACACACACGTGCACACACACACACAAATGTCTGTGTGTGTGTGTGTGTGTGAGAATGTGTGTGTGTATTTGTGTGTGTGTGTGTGTGCACGCACATATGTGTGTGCACACACACACACACACACAAATACACACACACATTCTCACACACACACACACACACAGACACACACACACACACACACACAAACACAAACACACACACACACACACACTTTTGCCCAGCCTCTCAGTGTGCCAAGTCAAGGGCGGGGGTCTTTGATGATGAGAGTGGAGCCCTGACACAAAAATGCACACACATACAAAAATACACACACAAAATCACACACCTGCACACCACACACAAAATCACACACCTGCACACACACACAAGGCACACACACATACGCACACACACACATACGCACACACACACACATGCGCACACACACATGTGCACACACGCATGCGCACACACACACACACACAGCCTCTCAGTGTGCCAAGTCAGGGGAGGCCTTTGATGATGAGGGTGCAGTCCTGTAGGCAAGCCCAACGTCACACTGGAGCCACCACCAACCTCTGTCACATTAGAGCCACCCCCTACCTCTGTCACATCAGAGCCACTCCCAACCTCTGTCACACTGGAGCCACCACCAACCTCTGTCACATTAGAGCCACTCGCAACCTTTGTCCCCAAGGGGGACTCCATCTGCTGGTACCAAACACGAAGAGCCCGCAGACTGCCCTGGAGTACCACCTTGGAGTACTGCCTTGGATTGCTCAACCACAGAGCCAGTACAGGGAGGGGGGCAGTTTGGGGCCGTCAGCCACTCACAACCTCTGTCACATTAGGGACACCCCCAACCTCTGTTACATTAGGGACACCCCCAACCTCTGTCACATTAGGGACACCCCCAACCTCTGTCACATTAGAGACACCCCCAACCTCTGTCACATTGGAGCCACCTCCAGTCTCTGTTACATTAGGGACACCCCCAACCTCTGTCACATTAGAGCCACTCACAACCTCTGTCCCCAAGGAGGACTCCATCTGCTGGCTGAGTACCAAACCCTCAGCTTGTAATGTACCAAACACAAGGAGCCCGCAGACTGCCTTAGAGTACTGCCCTAGAGGACTGCCTTGGACCTCAACCACCCCCAGAGCCACCCCCAACCTCTGTCACATTAGAGCCACCCCCAACCTCTCCCCTCCCTAAGGGGGACTCCATCTGCTGCCTAAGCTGCTGGTACCAAACACAAGGAACCCGCAGACTGCCCTGGAGCTCTGCCCTGAAAGACTGCCTTGGAGCGCTCAACCACAGAGCCAGTACAGGGAGGGGGTCAGTCTGGGGCCATCAGAGTGGGCTAATTTGTTCCCGAACAGGTGTTACCATTCATCTTTTTATGGCCTCCAACTACTGGCAAATTACATTAGCTAGCCGAAGCAAAAGAGGGCTTAATTTGTCCCGGCTTAGCTGGTCTGTAACACAAAAGGAGCTGTCACTCCTTGTGGTGAAAAAAAGAGAAAAGAGAAGTTTTGCTTTAAAAGAAATTTAAGCAAAGTGTGTTCTCTTGGATACGAAGCAGTTCCTTTGGGTTTTTTCAGCCGCACTTTAAAAAGTGTTCTTCGACCTTGTTAGAATGCCAACCTCAATCAAGCTCAAACAAGAGTCTGGCAGAGCAGCTAAAGAGACTGCCGTTCCCAGAATGAACATGTCAGAGGCCACACACACACACACACACACACACGCACACACACTAGTTACTGCCATCCCCAGAATGAGCATGTCAGAGGGCAGCATGAGAGACAGAGGGCTATCTTTAACAGTGGATAATAAGCTCAAGCAGCTTTGGGCAAAACTGCTGAATAAAAAATAAAAAGCGCTGAATTAAAAAGTGCGTGCTTCTTTCTGTCTTACTGTACTGTAGGACCCGAATGAAACAATACTCTTACTCTTTTACTCTGCCTCTGATTTAAGAGCTGGCTTTTATATCCTAATGCTCCATGTGGGCAGACTGTGCTTCCTGATCTGATCTTCTGCTAATGAAGATGAACAAAGTCAACTGTGTCCATTATCATCTGGCTTGGAGAAGGATTAGCCAAGAAAAGCACTCTATGGGAATTAAAGAAGATGTGAAAAATGAAAAAACAGTGGAGGGGAAAAGTGTGTTGTTGTCGTCGGCTTAAGCTGAAGCAGATCGTGCAGTGAAATGTCTGCAGTGCCCTTCGCCGGGCTTCGTCTGTGCAGCAGAAACACAAAAGGAAAACAGATGATAGATGTCTCCATTTTTGTGATGCTCAGAGAGAGTTTATAGGGAGGACAGGGGTTTTTTTATTTTTTGTATTTCTTTCTTTCTTTGTGTCGTGGCACCTACTGTATGAAGGCTTTGTCAGGAGTAAGAATAAGTTAGTGTGCTTCATCATCAGTTTCACAGTACAGCTGCACCTCCCTGGCTCAGCCACACCATCAAAGCAGATGTTGTGTGTGTGTGGAGAGGAGGAAGAGAAAGAAGAGTTAGCAGGGAGGAGGAGGAGGAGGAGGATGAGCAGAAGGGGTAGAGGGAGAGGTGAAAGAAGAAGAGGAGGAAGGAGAAGAGTTAGCAGAGAGGAGGAGGAGGGGTAGAGGGGGAGGTGAAAGAAGGGGAGGAGGAAACGCAAGAAGAGGAGGAGTAGGTGGAGGACAAGAGAGAGAAAGCAGAACAGGGGGAGTAAGGAGAAAGACGAGAGGGAGAAAAAGATGCAGAGAGATGAGGAGAAAGGAAGGGAAGAGGAGGAGAAGAAAGAAGAAGAAGAGTTGAAGAACAAGAGAGTGGGAAAGAGATAGTTGGGAAGGAGAAGGAGGGGGAGCAGTAAAGGAATGAGAGAGGGGAAAAGAGAGGGAGAGAGAGGAAAAGAAAAAAAGAAGACGAGAGAGAGAGAAGAGGCGGAGAGAGAGAAAGTAGGGCAAGGAGGAATAAAAGAACAAGAGAGAGGGAGAGAGAGAGAAAGAGGGGGAAAAAGAGAGAGAGGGGAGAAGGAGAGTGAGGAGTAAAAGAATGAGAGAGGGAAAGAGGGGGAAAGAGAGAGATAGAGAGAGGGAAGGAGGGCAAGGAGGAGTAAAAGAACAAGTGAGGGGGAAAGAGAGAGAGAGAGAGACAGAGAGGGGGAAAGAGAGGGATAGAGAGAGGAGAAGGCTGAGGAGGTGTACTATCTGAAGGCTGTGCTGTGCAGTAGGTCCAGTGGTGATGTGTCCTGTGGTGCCTCAGCACATCAGCACAGCGAGGAGCAGAAGGCTATTAGCACCCAGCCACCCTGTCCACCCAGCC
>CM059282.1:26652396-26657396 GCA_030347295.1 Setipinna tenuifilis | reverse complement strand
AGTGGTATACAGGGCAGAAGAGTGGTATACAGGGCAGAAGAGTGGTACCCAGGGCAGAAGAGTGGTACCATATACAGGGTAGAAGAGTGGTACCATATACAGGGCAGAAGAGTGGCACCATATACAGGGCAGAAGAGTGGCATGCAAAGGGCCAGAAGAGTCTCACACAGGGCAGAAGAATGACACCCACAGGGCAGAAGAGTGTTAGACACAGGGCAGAAGAGTGGTATACGGGGCAGAAGAGTGCTATGCACAGGGGCAGAAGAATGGCACACACAGGGAAGCAGAGTGGTACTCAGGGCAGAAGAGTTGCCCCCCCCCCCCTCCAACTCCTCAATTGTGGATCATATATATATATATATATATATATATATATATATATTTCAGTATAATGTAGTTGTCACATCCCCACTCCGACATATTAGGATTACGCTGCCAATCTGTCCTGGCAGCCAAAGTCAGAGCTCTTTCATGTCCACAGATGTGCATTCAGTGGATAATCTTAATCTGCGGAGTTGGACTATGAAACACTTAGCCTCAGTTCTTTGGCAACTCCATTACAGGCACTAATCTCTGACTGTGGGCCACCGAGAACAAGCAAGCGATCTGTTCTGTTCTCTGGGCTGGGGCTTTCACAACAGAGTACTCCATCGCCAACACAGTCAATAGCTGCCAGCAGCGTTCCTGAGCCAGATACATCATTTAACAGAATAAACAGATAAATCAACTATAAGTGAAATCAATTTGCCACAATGCCTTACAGTAACATCTTCATTAGGCAGAGCAGGCCCGCTAATCTACAGTGTGGGAACTCAATTCATCAGAACTCATACATCTTTGGGCTTGACCTATGAACCCTCACCTTTGAACTCTGACCTCTGGCACTGGCATCACCCTGCACTTGTGACAGCTTGGGTTTGGGGGCTGTGGCGGTTCGGTGGGTTTAGCGTGCAGACGTGCTGTGAGTGGGGAGAACTCTGAGGAGCAATATGACATGATGCGGACAGTAGGGGGCGCTACAGTGTGTGAACTCAATTCATCAGAACTCATACATCCTTGGGCGTAACCTGTGACCTATGAACCCTCACCTCTGAACTCTGACCTCTGCCACTGGCACTGGCATCGCCCCGCACTTGTGACAGCTTGGGTTAGGGGGCTGTGGAGGTTCGGTGGGTTTAGCGTGCAGACCTGCTGTGCGGGGAGAAGTTTGAGGGGCAATGTGACACTAGCGGATTAGCACGGCTGTGACTTCCTGCTCTTCTCCATCTTCAAAGGGAATGATGATAGGGATGGCAGCTGCATCCGCATCCCCCCCGCCATACTCCTCCCCTCCCCCAATACCCCCCCACACCCCTCCCTTTCCCTCCCCTCCCCTCCCCCAACACCCCCACTCCTTCTGCTCCTCTCACCTCCCTCTTGCAGGAGTTTAATTAAAAGCCCATACTGCTGTTCTCTTTAATGTCGTAATTGCTCAAAGTTGGGAGATCAGCATCAATGACGCTCAACACAAAACAACAAGCGTGGCAATAATTTCATCTCGCACGATCTCCAAAGTGGGAGTTAGCGTTGATTAAGCGTCTGCCGTGTGGGAATAGGTTTCAAAGCGCCGACCATGAAAGATTAGCGGGCTGTTAGATGTGTTTGCTGTCATAAAGCGAGCTGGCGAGGTTACGTCAGGACACAGCACGCCTGCCATACTGTGTACCAATTACCAAACATTTGTACGTGTTACCCTTACAAGTCTGTCTGGCTTCTAAGTTTTGTTTGATTTTAAGTTGTCTTGCATAAATTATATATCTTTTTGAATATTTCTCAGGTAAATATGAAATACTTGCAGGCAGATGTGCACCAGTTGTGATCAGGATAATCGATTACGTGAGTCTGTGATGTCATATTGGGCTTAGTTGATACAACTGGCTGGTTGAGTGGCTGGCTTAAAGCAATGCATTCTGGACTTGAAATAGTGACATGTTTAGACAGTCTCATCTGAACATCACCGTACCACATGAGTGGGTACCGTGTGGTGTGGTACGGTGATGTTCGGACAAGATTGTGCAAAAATGTCACGATTTCAGGTCCAGAATGCATTGCTTTAAAACCAGCCAGTCATTTCAAGCAAACCCATACTGTGAAACAGGAAACCGCGGTGCTCATGCACTGGTATCCTATGTCATTTCCTGTGCACTGGTATCCTATGTCATTTCCTGTGCACTAGTATCCTATGTCATTTCCTGTGTACTGATATCCTATGTCATTTCCTGTGCACTGATATCCTATGTCATTTCCTGTATGTGACTCACCTGAGGCCGGGGGTGGCCGGTGACCAGGCAGGTGAGCTCCAGCGTCTCCCCCTCCCTGATGGTGTACACGCGCTCAGAGTAGCGCTCCTCCTCCACGTTGCAGGCATGGCCCGAGTGCACGATGCGAACAGTAGGGGGCGCTGGGGAGCACAAGCAGAAACACACACACACACATATTAGACAGCAGCACCCAGCACCCATAGAAATAAACACACACACATTAGACACCAGCAACCAGCACCCGCAGAAACAAACACACACACGATATACACCAGCACCCAGGAACAAACACACACACATTAGACACCAGCAACCAACACCCACAGAAACAAACACACACACATTAGACACCAGCACCCAGGAACAAACACACACACATATTAGACAGCAGCACCCAGCACCCAGCATCCAGGAACAGGAACACAGGTTATGAGCTTCAATCAAGTGATCTGCGATGTGTGATCTGTGACTGAGTAGCTTATTATTATTTGAGGTGGTAAAATCAAATGCAGAGTTTGGCTAGACTGCTTTTAGCTACAGTGCCCCAGCTGCATGGAAAGATTTGGAAAGATTAGACAGGAAGGAATAGATAAAACATGAAGCTTTTATATCGCTTGCTGATTTTAGGTCACATCTTAATCACAGTTTTCAAACTGTGTGTTCTTGCTTTTAACTTTTTTTCCCACAAACTTATTGTGTTTTATTGTGTTTTATGCATTTTATGCTGTATTAATCCTGTTGCTTTCTTGTCTTCAAATGAACTTATTCACTATATTTTGTGCATTGTCGTTTTATCTTTGATTTGATGACTTGTTGGCCAGGGCCCACTTGTAAAAGAGATTTCAATCTTAATGTGATTTTATTCCCTGGTAAAATAAAGGTTAAATTAAAAAAAAAATGAAAAAAGCACCCAAAGGAGCGGTACTTGTCTGAAAAATTGGCTTTTCTTTGTCTCGCAAGGTCTCAGTGGGATCTCACCTGCTCTCCTCTAAAATTGAACTTAAATTGGACAGGCTAGGACAACAGCAGGGCTGCACTTAGCCAGCAAATACTCCTCTTCTTGTCTAGGCCCAATTTCAAATCTCTAAAACACTCTGTTTCTTTTTTCCAATCAGCCTCCTCTTATTTTGTTTTATTTTCCCTGAGGGAAAAGATTTCATTTCAAATTGTGTCTTCCCAAAAAAAAAAAAAAAAAAACTGCGGCCCGCATCTGGCCCTCAGTCCGTTGCCATGGAAACACGCCGCCATCCCATAATTCACACACACACACAAAAAAAAAAAAAAAACAAACCAGCCAGAGAAATACAAATGAATTTGTTTGCTCCCACTCGAGAGCATACAGCACCTAATCATCCCGCCGTGTAATTGGTTCATTCATCCCCCACCCCCTCACACTGTCCAACCTGGGGGTGCTTTGTGTGTGTGTGTGTGGGGGGGGGGGGGGGGGGGGGGGGGGGTACGTGCTGTGTGTGTGTGTATGTGTGTGTGTGTGTTTGGGGGGGGGCAGCGTTCTGGGGGGTAATGGCCGCCGTGCATCACCCAGGTGTCTCGGGGGGCCTGGGAGGCGGTTAGTGGGGCCCCCCTTCGACTATAAAGCGCTCTAGGTGCCTTGGAAAGAAAGTGGCATATAAATGCAGTGTGCTACTGCTGCTGCTGTTGTTATTGTTGTTATTGTTGTTTATGGTCGGCAAAAGGCAATAACAAAAACATGCTGGGCCTATTTGTCCACTGGGACGCAGATGTCCTGCTGAATGTGGGGCCCATGGAAACAGCGTGATTGACCGCATACGAGAGCAGGGGGATTGACTGCTTCTCTTCACAGGAGTGTGTGTGTGTGTGTGTGTGTGTGTGTGTGTGTGTGTGTGTGTGTGTGTGTATGTGTATGTGCATTGACTGTTTCTCTCCAGTGTGTGTGTGTGTGTGTGTGTGTATGTGCATTGACTGTTTCTCTCCAGAGTGTGTGTGTGTATGTGTGTGTGCCTGTGCATTGACTATTTCTCTTCACCGGTGTGTGTGTATGCATGCATGCTCACTCACACACACACACACACACACACACACACACACACACACACACACACACACGGCCAGGGGACTGACAGAAAAACCAATACATATATTCATACACACACAACAAAAACACACACACATACAGGCACACCCGCACACACACGTACACCAACACAGACGCTTGCAGACATTTTGCAGACAAGTCCGCCTTCTTGTTTTCCCCAACATGAGACTGCCATGTAATGGATGGCCATTTGTCAAGCAGCACAGTGAGTGCACGTGTTGGGACATGCTGATAGAGCAGGGGTGTCGCGCTGCCAGGCCTCCATAAAGGTGTGTGCCAAATGCTGTGTGTGTGTGTGTGTGTGTGTGTGTGTGTGTGTGTGTGTGTGTGTGCGTGTGCGTGTGTGTGTGTGCATGTGTGTGTGCGCGTGTGTGTGTGTGTGTGTGTGTGTGTGTGTGCGTGTGTGTGTGTGTGCGTGTGTGTGTGTGTGTGTGCAGCCCATACTGACTCAAAGCACAGCTAAGCCCACTGCCAGCACTGGGCATGCTCCAGACCCACACTCATATTCAGACATGAAGACACACTGCCAACAAACAGACCATACACACATAAACAAACACATGCAAATATAAACAAACAAACAAACAAACAAACGCTCACCACAAAATACTGACAACAAAACATCC
>CM059282.1:26637396-26644896 GCA_030347295.1 Setipinna tenuifilis | reverse complement strand
GTAAAAGCAGTGTGTGTTTGAAAGCGCACCTGTGTTTATGTTGTGCCTTGTTTACAGTGTGTGTGTGTGTGTGTGTGTGTGTATGTGTGTGTGTGTGTGTGTATGTGTGTGTGTGTGTGTGTGTGTGCTCCATATGCTGAGCTGTAATTAGGGTCGCCACTTCTGACCTGTAAACACTCACACTTCTGCAGCGATGCTGTGCAATGAAACCTAACTATACCATGTATGCTGTGTTGCTGTTTTGTGTGTGTGTGTGTGTGTGTGTGTGTGTGTGTGGTGTGGGTGAGTGTAAACCTAACTATACCGTGTATGCTGTGTTGCTGTTTGTGTGTGTGTGTGTGTGTGTGTGTGTGTGTGTGTGTGTGTGTAGTGTGGGTGAGTGTAAACCTAACTATACCATGTATGCAGCGTTGCTGTTTTTGTGTGTGTGTGTGTGTGTGTGTGTGTGTGTGTGTGTGTGTGTGTGTGTGTGTGTGTTGCTTTGTCTAGAGTTCTTCATATTTAAACCACATTTTGCACGTTTTTGGTCTACGTCCTATGGGTATTGGTAAAAGTGTAATATAACTGTCTGTGACTGTCTGAAGCGTCTGTGAAGCGAATGAATGCCAATGAAGAGGTGTCAGGTGCTTTGGGTGAAGTGAAACAATGTGAAAGTGGCCCCTTAACCAATCACAAAGTTGCCTTAATTCTTTTTAGCCAATCACAAAGTTGGCTCAATTCTTTCTTAGCCTATCAGAGTTTTTTCTTCATCGTTGGTTCCTCTAATTTGGTATGGATAAGCCCCTCTAGACTCTGTCTCTAACCATTTCCACAAGCCATTGTTCCTACTGACATGATCTCTTCCTGTAATTACACCGTCACTCACACACACACACACACACACACACACACACACACACACACACACACACACACACACACACACAGTAACTACACTTCTTCCACAAGTCCAACGAAACACACACTGTTCCCACTGACATGATGTCTTCTTATGATTAGGCCATCACACACACACACACACACACACACACACACACACACACACTGTTATGTTCAAAGGAACTATTTTCTGTGTAATAACATAGTAGTTATGAGCCGTGCACTGCGCGTAGTGATACTATGTATAGGTAGTGAATCGAATGCTGTATCAGTTCATAGTTTTTCAGAAACCAGTAAAAGCAATGTAAACTGCACGCCGCTTTCTCTGTCTATTTTGTTGATACGAACACAACAATTGGCGACGAGTCTCGAACCTAACGTGGACTGAATGTTAAATGGAAGTGAAAATTGTCTCCTTTCAACTTTCCACGGTGTTCTGCCTACCCCCGAAGCGAAGCAAGCTACGAGGAAAAAGTGTCCGGCTCGCGAGGAAGGGAGGAGGAGAACAAAAAAGGCCCTGAGGTCGTGAGTAACCTGAACCAAAGCAACAGTTACTTCACACGAAATAAAAGTGGACTGTCTTAAGTAGTGAAACTGTCAGCATTAAAAGAAATGGCTGGATTCATGGGACAGATGGATGCGTTTGATAGTACAGTGGAAGATTGGGCCACGTACATTGAAAGGGTTGAACAGTATATCACGGCTAACAAAATTGAAAACGATAGGAAAGTGGCAGTGCTACTCAGCGTAATGGGTGCAAAGACTTATAATTTACTTCGTAATTTGATGTCACCGCACAAACCAGCAAGTAAGCCATACAAGGACATTGTGAAAGTGCTGCAAGAACATTTAAATCCAAAACCGCTGGTCATTGCAGAAAGATTTAGATTCCATAGCAGAAATCAAAGGAAAGATGAGTCTGTCACGGAATACATGGCCGAATTACGCAGGTTATCAGAGCACTGTGAGTTTAAAGACGGATTGGCAGATGCACTGCGTGATCGCCTCGTATGTGGTCTCGTGTATGAAGGCACGCAGAAGCGGCTCCTCACAGAGAAAGACCTGACACTTGCGCGGGCTCTAGAGATTGCCGTCTCTATGGAGACTGCTGCAAAGGATGCAGTTGAGTTGCAAAAGAAGACAGCGCCCTCTAGCGAATGTAGAGTGAACAAAATGACAACGAAACGTGCTGAAAAGATGGCAGCCTGTTACAGATGTGGAAAGAAATCCCATAGCCCTGATGAGTGTTGGTTCAAAGACAAAGACTGTAACTTGTGCAACAAAAGAGGGCATATTCAAAAGATGTGCAAAACCAAACAAACAGAGAGAAAATCAAATGTGAAATGGAAAAGCAAAAAGGTTAATAAAATGAATGAGGATAATTCCAATGAATCCAATTCAGAAGAATATGAGCAGGATTTGGCTTGCCTAGAACTTCACTCAGTGAAAGAAAGTCAACGAAATGTCATTTGGGTGACACCTGAAATTGAGGGACAGAAACTCAAAATGGAGCTAGACACGGGTTCAGCCCTGTCACTCATATCCTACAAAGACTACAAGCACAAATTCGCTAAAATGAAACTGAAACATACCTCAGTCACCCTGAAGACTTACACAGGTGAAAAAGTCTCCCCATTGGGAAAATTAAAGGTGAAAGTTAAATATGAGAAAACAAAACGAGTACTGGATCTGTATGTGGTACAAAATGAGAATGTGCCATTATTTGGGCGAGAATGGTTGCGCAGCATCCAGCTTAACTGGAAATCAATCAAAGTGATGGAGATGTCTAAAGAAAGCACTCAGCCTACCCCAGAACGACTGAGGAAGCTGCTGGATAGCTTCGCACCAGTTTTTCAAGATGGCATTGGAACCCTGGCACAAATCAAAGCCAAGGTAGCTTTAAAGGATAATGCTCAACCTAAATTCCACAAAGCCCGCAACCTGCCTTATGCATTGCGCCCAAAGGTGGAAGCAGAGCTCAGGCGCCTTGAGGACCAAGGTATCTTGTCAAAGGTGGAATGGTCAGAGTGGGCCACGCCCATTGTGCCAGTCGTAAAGAAAAGTGGTGCTTTACGCATCTGTGGCGACTTCAAAGTCAGCATAAATCCAGTGCTCCAGGCAGACCAGTATCCGCTACCCCGGATAGAGGATATCTTTGCCTCGCTGGCTGGAGGCCAGCATTTCTCCAAGATCGACTTAGCGCAGGCCTACCTGCAAATGGAGTTAGAAGAATCATCAAAGAAATATCTAACTATTAACACCCACAAGGGGCTGTTCCAATACAACCGGCTCGTTTTTGGAATAGCGTCGGCCCCTGCTGTATGGCAAAGAGCCATTGATCAAGTTCTTCAAGACATTCCTGGCACACAGTGTTATCTTGATGATATTCTTGTTACAGGAAGTGACGAAGATGCACATTTGACCAACCTTGAGGCAGTCTTAAAGAGGCTCTCAGACTTTGGGCTCAGAGTGAACAAAGAAAAATGTGAGTTCTTTAAAGACTCGATCGAGTACTGCGGTCACAGGATTGACAAGGATGGTTTTCACAAGGCACAGGATAAGGTGAATGCAGTCTTGAAGGCACCTAGGCCCGAGAATGTCAGTCAGCTACGCTCCTTTCTGGGCCTTGTCAATTATTATGCTAAGTTCTTGCCAAACATTGCAACAGTGTTGCATCCATTGAACAGTCTGTTGCAAGTGAAAACAGTGTGGAGATGGACAAAGTCCTGCGAACAGGCGTTCATGGCAGCAAAGCAACTGATAGTTTCAGAGAAGGTGCTAACGCACTACAACCCCGATCTACTATTGCGTTTGGCCTGTGACGCATCGCCATATGGAATCGGGGCCGTGCTTTCTCACAAGATGAAGGATGGCTCTGAACGGCCTATTGCATTTGCCTCCAGGTCCTTGAACAAAGCCGAGCAAAATTATGCCCAAATTGACCGTGAGGGTTTGAGCTTAGTCTGGGGGGTCAAGAAGTTTAATCAATACCTTTATGGTAAACACTTCACACTGATAACTGACCATCAGCCTCTAGTGGCAATCTTCAGCCCCAGCAAGTCAGTCCCTGCCATGATGGCGGCACGTCTGCAGAGGTGGTCGTTGTTTCTTGGAGCTCATGATTACACCATCGAGTTCAAAGGCACCAAGCTTCACGGAAATGCGGATGGTCTTTCTCGTCTTCCCCATGAGTCAGGTGACACGTCTGCGTTTTCAGATCCAGCTGAACTTTTTCACATGACACAGATGGAGAATTTGCCTGTCACTTGTCTGGAGGTGAAGAGGGAAACGGCTCGTGATCCTAGAATGGTGAGAGTCTACGACTTGACAGTGAAGGGGTGGCCTCATAAGGGTAACGCCAACTTACCGGAATACGCAACCCGACGAGACCAGTTGTCAGTATGCCAAGGGTGTGTAATGTGGGGCACCAGAGTCATCATTCCACCAAAGCTTCGACGTGGAGTCCTAGAGTCTCTTCACGATGGTCATCAAGGTGTAGTTAAAATGAAGAGCCTGGCCAGAAGCCATGTCTGGTGGCCTGGGATCGACCTTGAAATTGAGGACCTCGCAAAGGCATGCTCAGGATGTCAGCAAACTCAGCGTCAACCACAGGTAGCTCCACCACACACCTGGGAGTGGCCTTCGACTGTGTGGCAGAGAGTTCACATCGACTACGCTGGTCCCTTTCTAGACAGAATGTTTCTAATAGTCGTCGATGCATACTCTAAATGGCCCGAAGTGTTCCCTATGAAGAGTGCAACATCAACAGGAACCATTGAAGCTCTTCGTGCACTGTTTGCTCGTGCTGGACTCCCACAGCAACTAGTCAGTGACAATGGTAGCCAGTTTACGTCCGAGGAATTCCAGATGTTTATGAAAGGAAATGGAATCAAGCACATTACCACCGTGCCATTTCACCCTGCAACAAATGGACTTGCAGAGCGATTCGTCCAAACCTTTAAGCAATCCATGAAAGCCATGGCGAACACCAAAATGTCCTTATCGGAGAAATTGGCCAACTTCCTGTTGTCTTACCGCAACACTGAACATTCCACCACAGGTGAGACACCGTCTGTGCTATTCATAGGAAGATCCTTAAGATCACGTCTGGACCTCCTGAAACCAGACCTGCACAGAGATGTGTCAAAGAAACAAAGCGGCCTGATCAAAAAGCAATCACCACTGAGAACCTTCAATGTGGGTCAATCTGTGCTCACCAGAGATTATCGTCATGGAAATCAGAAGTGGCAAACTGGTGAGATCGTTTCCAAAACTGGCCCACTTACGTACACAGTCCGAGTGCCACCTGGACTGATCTGGCGCAGACATGTGGATCAGTTACTTGATGCTGGAACCCGTCAATCCACCACAAACGACCAACGTGGTGAAGTAGACTGTGCAGACAGTTCTCAGGGCTTTGCATCGTTCACTCCAGATGAACCACCGGATGAACCTCCAGACGAACTGAATGTAGAGACTGCTCCAGTGACTAACAATTCAGTTTCTTCTCCCCAACAGGTTCCAGATGTACAAGAACGGCGCTATCCTGACCGAGAGCGACAGCCTCCAAATAGATTAGAATTGTAGCCTAGTTTAGTTAGTTTGAATAAATATATCTTAGGTTAAGTATTTAAGATAACTGAGCTAATTGACAGTGTTTATGTAGAGTTATCACAAGAGACTATAATTTGAATCCAGAGTTTATTTCTTAAAGAAAAGCATAGAAAAAGAATGACATGTTGTTTAAGCTTCTGTAGTAGTTAAAAGCTAGAAGGGAGGAGTTGTTATGTTCAAAGGAACTATTTTCTGTGTAATAACATAGTAGTTATGAGCCGTGCACTGCGCGTAGTGATACTATGTATAGGTAGTGAATCGAATGCTGTATCAGTTCATAGTTTTTCAGAAACCAGTAAAAGCAATGTAAACTGCACGCCGCTTTCTCTGTCTATTTTGTTGATACGAACACAACACACACACACACAGTAACTACCCCCTCTTGACACTGGGGGTCATGGACGGGGTTGTTTGTGGCTGTTGCTAGGTGATGAGGTCAGCTTTTGTGTTTCTGCTGTCAGTCAAATAATAAAAATAATAACAGCATGCGCTTTGCATCCTAGCAACCCTAGTGCACATCACACACAAGAGCACCTCTGCATAGAGGAGTGTGTGTGTGGAATACTAATGTGTGTGTATATATGTGGTGGTCCATCTGTGTCTAGCATGTTCTATGTGCTGATTGTGGTCTGCTTTAGACACATTATTCTACAGACACGTGCATGCACACACACACACACACATACACACACACACACACACACACACACACACAAATACATATATGCACAGTCACACATGTACACACAGACACAGACACAGACAGACACACACACACACACACACACACACACACACACACACATATATATATATATATGCACAGTCACACATGCGCACAAACACACACACACACACACACTCTGTAATGCGGTCTACGGTGTTTGGCAGGAGTCACCCACAGCTTACATCAAACTGCAAGCACACATGCTAAATGACAGCGCAGTGCTGTGGTGGCCAGATCTATAGGCCGTCAGAGTCCCAGCTGGCCTATCCGGGGCTTAGGCTGCATAAGGCCCTTATGCCACTGACAGCCAAAGAGCAGCCATGGGGAACACTGGGCCGGGCCGGGCCAGCCAGCCAGGCATCCATCCTCTGTCCTGTGTTCCTCTGCCAAACTGGCCAAGCGCATTCAGCTACATCCGCTGTGTGAAATGTGCTATACAAATCATTATTGTTGTTATTACTGTTGTTATTATTGTTATTGATATTGTTATTGTTGTTGGTGTTGTTATTCTCATTATTATTATTACCATCATTAGTATTATTATCTTACTGCTGAACAGTGTTATAGTTTACATGATACGCTAGAAAAGCAGCAATAGATGCCAAAAGTGAAATATTCACTCGTTCACTATATACGGTAGTGCGCAATGCAGGGGGCAAGACAGTGTAACTCACAGCCTACATAGTGAACTAGTGAACATTTTGGACATGGCCAGAGACTTGTTGTCAGTGCCTGGCAATCTAGCCTCTGAACACACCTGCAAAGCCTTAGCAGCATCTACAAGAGCAGCAGCAGTGAGGAAGGAGTCCTGGTCAGCGGTCTGATAGTGAATACACACCATCCCGCTCCTGTGTGTGTGTGTATGTGTGTGTGTGTGTGTGTTTGATAGTGAATACACACCAGCCCAGTCCTGTGTGTGTGTGTGTGTGTGTGTGTGTGTGTGTGTGTGTGTGTGTGTGTGTGTGTGTTTGATAGTGAATACACACCATCCCAGTCCTGTGTGTGTGTGTGTGTGTGTGTCTGACTGCTGTCCAGACCTGCAGACCACAGGGCCTGGCGAAGGGGCCGCCAGTGCTCTAAGACCACAGACGGGGAGGGAACCCATGACGAGGGGCAGGGACAGAAATATGCACCAGCCACCAGCAAAATGCTGGCAGACTTCGGACACAAAATAATGATTTACTGTTGAGTGGCTGGTGAAGTTTACCACTTATGTGCAAGTGCAAACACACACACACACACACACACACACACACACAAAAGCAAACACGCAGGCACAC
>CM059282.1:26622396-26627396 GCA_030347295.1 Setipinna tenuifilis | reverse complement strand
AACTGCAAGACCTCGGGCATGTGTCTGCGCCAATTATGTCCACATGAGTTAATTAGACATGGGGAGTGTGTGGGTGGGATGGGGAGTACGGGGGTGGGGTGTGGGGTGACTCCACTTATGTTCTAGAAGAATGTCGAGGACTACTCTGCCTCTGCCCTACAGAGCCAACAGGCAGTAACTACATATTCTGTCAAAACAGAGTTTAGACTGGAAATCGACTTTAGAACACCTCTTTTGTTTTGTGACCAAATCTTATGTATATTATATCTTCTTTCTATTAAGAAAGTACATAAAAGCATCACCACTGTGATGCCGACAACATGTTTACCTGAGCAGTATGACAACTTTGAAGGCTTTTTTTTTCAGTTTCTATGTTCGTGTAGTTACTGCACTTTGCCTTTGTAGTGCAGCACTGTTAGACTATGCTGTCACAAAGCGTTTGTCTAGGAGCGCTTCCTGGACTCAAAAAGTAAAATGTTTGAGGTGCTCTTTGGAAGGGAAAGCACTTGGGTTACAGCAAAGGAAAAACTCCAAGGCACTCTCACTTTTGTAAAATTAAAAAGCCTTTATTACTGTGGCTAGGTCACATTAACCCTTCTTTAAAAACCCCAACGCGTTTCGGCATTCTAGCCCAAAACAGGGTGTTTGACCCCCTGAAGAAGGTTTGAATGCCGAAACGCGTTGGGGGTTTTAAAGAAGGGTTTATGTGACCTATCAATGCTGTCAACTTGATTTCAATATCAATTTGGATTGATACTTAAAGAAACATATGTTGCAAAATAATTATTATAAAGAGGTTAGAAATACAGTTTTAGTATATTCCAATATACTGTTGTTTTTTTTTCCTGAGATAAAAAACAGTACAAGAGTTGCTGCCTATCGCCCTAATATGTCACAGAAGTCTTTCATTTAGCATTCCTGCGTGGCCACCTTACAGTGAGTTAAACAAGGGCTGTGTTCAATAAGGCATTTTGCAGCATTTTGCTTCATTTCAACTCAACACTGTACTGTATGTGAGGAGTTTAGATAAGGTTCCAAAACACAACACTGCCCAGTGAAACCGCTGAATTATTCAACGTTTGACTAAAATATTTGGGCAGCCTTGTGCGCCTGCCAGTGAGAGGGAGAGAGATGCTCTCCAGGCATAGGATGTGGGCACAGAGTGTTGTTGTTTGTTTATTTGCCTGTTTATTTATTTGTCTGTTTATTTATTTGTGTACCACATGCTTCTCTTGGAGTGTCTGCAGCAGTGTTGGGTTCATATCAGGGGTGGAAATTACCTTAACAGGATGTGAACCTTTACCAGACTAAATGGTCAAATTCACCAGCCACTCAACAGAAAATTGTTAGTTTGTCCTCTGAAATCTGCCAGACATGTCCATATTTCACCAGCATTTGACTGGTGGCTGGTGCCAATGTGCATCTCTGCTTCAAATGTGTCTCAGGGGAGGAACGTTAGACATCAACAACAGCCCCTTCTTCACATCCTACACACACACACACACACATCCTCCAGACTAGCGATTAATGACAGCAGCCCTGCTCTCCCCCGCTGACCCCCATCTCCACTCTGCTTTGCTCCAACACTACCCCCCTGCCCATGGTTCTACAGTCCAGCACTACCCCCCTGCCCATGGTTCAACAGACCAACACTACCCCCATGCCCATGGTTCAACAGACCATCACTACCCCCATGCCCGTGGTTCAACAGACCAACACTACCCCCCTGCCCATGGTTCTACAGTCCAACACTACCCCCCTGCCCATGGTTCTACAGACCATCTACTGATGCTGAGACATCTATTAACAAACCATCTGTTACAGTTCTGGGTCTTGGTAAGGTTAGCGTTAGAGATTTGGATTGATTAAGGTGCTTAAGTCAGTAAATATTACACAAAATAAAACTGAATTTTAGACAAAACCATCTGTAATGTTTCTGTGGGTGGACTATCTAAATGAGGTATTACCCAACATGACAATAAGGTAATGTGCTGTAGGCTTGAAACGGGGTTAAATGTGAAGTACACTAGAGTCTCTTACATGAAATCAGTTCATTATTATCCAACTTATTTACATATGAGTGCCTGTGTGAAGTCAGTGCAGCATGTGCTGATGTGTGTGTGTGTGTGTGTGTGTGTGTGGATATGAATACTGTGCATTTGTAGTATTTCACCTTTACCTCATCCTTATTCATTACCAGACACGCAAACAAGAACACCCACACACACACATACACAAACACACACACACATGCACGCACACACACACACACACACACACACACACACACACACACACACACACACACACACACACACATACACACACACACACACACACACGCATGCGGCTAGATGTACAAAGCTGTTACTTCCCACTTCTGGTGTAATTCTTTCTCAATGAGCACCTAAAACATGGAGTGTTAGGTACACAGGTAAACAGGGCCCACCTTGTTAATCTGTCTCCCAATAATGTGCGCTATAAGCAGAAACACAAATACAGCTTCCTGTGGCATGCAAATGCAAACCTGTGAGTATCCACGGAAATGGGGGTGGGGGGGGGGGGTTATTATGGGATGAGAGGCATAAAAACCTGCCAGTGAAAGCACCTATGTACTTTGCTGAGAGAATTCTCCACCTCGTGAGAGCAGGTATAAACCAGGAAGTACCAATTCCCTTGCTTTTATAAAACGTCTGAAAACACGGCATGAGAAATGTTGAAAGTGCCCTTGTTTTAGGCACTTACCTCATTAAAAAGATTTTCATCAATTTTTGCAAATGTATGTACGTCTGGCCCTCAGAGAGAAAGAGAGAAAGAGAGAGAGAGAGAAATAGAGACAGAGGGAGAGACAGAGGGAGAGAGAGAGAGAGAGAGAGAGAGAGAGAGAGAGATTCTTCTATTTTGATCTCACTCTCACTTGCACAAATAAATACACCCTTACATGCAGAAAATAATCTCTCACACTCTTTCTCTCTCTCTCTCTCTGTCACACACACACACACACACACACACACACACACACACACACACACGCACACACAGAGGAGCCAGTTTGGGTGTTATTACACTATAAATTCTTTAGTGGCCATAGCCCGGAGAGCTGTGTGATGAGAAGCTGCACGACTGACTTCTCTCCCGATGAACAAAGTTGTGTTTTCACTTGGTATCCCATCCATGCGATTAATATTTTACACCACCACATCTACTGAAATATTTAGCGCTTTTCATAACAAATCCATTCGTCCTTATGTTATGATGTAAAAAATGGCCCTGGGGTGAAAGCAGTGGAGAAAGTAAGGCTTAGATGACTTTGTAGAAAGAGCGACGCACTAAAACAAAAAAAAAAAGGAAAGGAAAGGAAAACACCGCAAGGAAACACCATGCCGAGGCACTGGGTGGAAATAGTGGTTCCTTCTGTTTAAGTTCTGGGCTGGCCAGTGGTGCCCTCAATCTGAGGTCAATGCATGACAACCAGAGTTGCTACCTTCCAGGAATTTTCAAAGATGACAGTTGGACAATTTCAAAGATGACATTTCCCTTCAATCGGAATAAATGAGGATATATGGGAATTCTCTAGGAATTACCAAAGGAAAGGTAAAAAAACAAACCGGAGCTTTCTGCATAACAAGCAGACCTCTTCAGCAGCAGGAGCATGTTTTGTTTCTAACAGATGGGTTGGTGGGTGAGTGGTGCTGTAGGATGAATGAATGGGTCTAACTAGGCTGCTCAAAATTATACCTCGTTGCAATTTACCTCTTACACCCCCCCCCCTTTCCCCCTGCATTTATGTGCGGTGGAGATGTGTGCTTATGTGCTTATGTGTGTGTTTTTTTTCTGTTCTGTAGAACTATGGCTTGTCTGCAAAACAACATTATTAAAAAAAAAAAAAACCTCCCAGAACCTCACAACAAGCCTGTTTTGGGTCATAAACGCGAGCATTATTACCAGGAACAGCTCCAGATAAATAGAGCTCCATACCGAACCACACTGCTGAAATTACCGGCCCATTTTTCAACTCTCGTGTTAATGGCTAATTCAGCTGGATTTGTAGGGCAGTAACGGAGTAAAAAACACGCCGCATGTTTTATTTTGTTCGCGGCCTCGTACATTATTCAGGCCCAGCGCCCTGTTGGGACGCGTCGTGCACGCCATTAAGGCAAGCCCAACAGCTTTTGTTTGCTTATTTATGATCAGCTCCACCAGCGCAACCTGCCAGGACCCGACTCTTCACGAGATGTGGCGTGCGCGGGAGAAAATATGTATTTTTCAAGCCTCATGTTGAATGTTCAGAGGGCGTCCATTCTGCGCACTGCCATCTCCAGAGGACTGGTGTTGGTTGCCACGCTGAGAAAGTCATGCTCATGCCGAGTGGGTGAGAACAAGGCTTCATGCTCTACATCTGGTGATCTACATCAGCTGTCATCTAGCTCTACTGATGCAAGATCTTAATGATCTTAAGAAACGACCTTAGAAATGACCTTAAAGGAAAAAATAATTAGGCAGTATAACTTGAGTGGGAGTGAGGGTGTTCAGCCGTGCTGAGGAAGTCCATTCTGCGCACCACTACCTCCAGAGGAAGTGATGCTCATGTAGTGTAGGGGAGAACAAGGCTTCATGACATGCTCTGTCATCTAGTTCTACTGATGGTCTACATCTGATGCTCTACATCTGCTCTGTCATCTAGCTCTACTGATGCAGGACCATTCCCCTTAATGATCTTAAGAAACGACCTTAGAAATGACCTTAAAGGAAAAAATAATTAGGCAGTATAACACGAGTGGGAGTGAGGGTGTTCGTGGATATTCTCACGGGTGTGGTTTGGCCGCAGGCATGTGAAGAGTCACCCATGGCATACCGTTGGACATCCTCACTCCTAGCGACGCTTGTAATGCATCTCGTCCAATTAGAAATGGCTAAATAGTTGGAGCAGACCTAGCTGTAGAACGATCTGCATAGTAGTTACCCCTCTGTGTCACTCTGCCCTGCCACATGTCATGTGC
>CM059282.1:26607396-26617396 GCA_030347295.1 Setipinna tenuifilis | reverse complement strand
TGTGTGTGTGTTTGTGTGTGTGTGTGTGTGTAAAGTGAGGGATGGGCTCTGTTTCCCAGGCTATCCAGTGTGTGTGTGTGTGTGTGTGTGTGTGTGTGTGTTTGTGTGTGTGTGTGTGTGTAAAGTGAGGGATGGGCTCTGTTTCCCAGGCTATCCAGTGTGTGTGTGTGTGTGTGTGTGTGTGTGTGTGTGTGTGTTAAGACTACAGGGGTGAGGGGTGGGCTCTGTTTCCCAGGCTACAGCAGTGTGTGTGTGTGTATGTGTGTGTGCAATGTCTACAGAGGTGAGGGACAGGCTCTGTTTCCCAGGCTACAGGGGTGTGTGTGTGTGAGAGTGAGTGTGTGTGTGTGTGTGTGTGTGTGTGTGTGTGTGTGTGTGTGTGTGTGTGTGTGTGTGTGTGTGTGTGTGTGTGTGTGTGTGTGTGTAAAGTGAGGGATTTTGTCTCTTCTCCAGACTTTAGGGTTATGTATGTGTGTATCAGTGTCCGTGAGTGTGTGTGTGTGTCTGTGTGTGTGTGTCCGTGTGTGTGTGTGTCTAGGGGCTAAGAGAGTGGGTGTGCAAGAGTGATGGAGGGAGAGAAGAAACATAAAACAGGAATGAGCATCTCGACTGGATGAGACACAGGGAGGAGACAAGGATGAATACAGTGGCACATCAGGTGCGAGGTTCCAACAAGTAATCCAAGCGTTGGTCAAGGAGCTAAATTGTAAGCAACTCGACTTCTTTTTGTAGCTTGAAGACGTTGAACTGATGAAGCCTTTTTTTGGATGAAACGTGAGACATCTTCAAGATACAAAAAGATGTCCAGTTGCTTACAACTTAGCTCATTTGACTAATATGACCTGGATGAATGAGAATCTTCATCCAGGCCAGAAATTAGCCCTGGTTGTTATAATGTGTATAATCCAAGCCTTCAGGCCAAGGAGAACTCACACAGCAGTTATACCAATGGGCTGCACTAATGATGGTCTGACTGTGACCGAAAATGCTTCGCACCTCACTGAGTAGCACTTTACTGTTTTGGTTATTTCTGTGAATTAAAAGTATTAACTTTTGCATGGGCATAAATGGTGTGCGAGTTCTCCTTTGCCTGAACGCTAACTGCAGTACGTCTGTGCCAGAGTGACGCCACCAGAGAGGCACGGGCAGAATATGAGGGCAGGACACAGGTGAGATTACATAATTACATAATTACACACACTGATGAGCAATTACATCCCCCCTAACACACAGCAATTCAGAGGTGTCCATGCCGGGTTCAGAAAGTAAAAACCTTGCCACGTATTTTAACCAACCAGCTCTGAATCAGCTGATCATAATGAGCACTTTAAACAGGTAGATCAGCAACCCAGTGAAGTCACCTGTGTTAGAAGGAAAACATGGCAGAGTTTTTACTTTCTGACCCCGGGATCGACACCTCTGTAGCAATCACACAGCACTAGCACCCAGGAATTCACTAGCGTAGTGTATCACATCATCAATGCCAGGGGACAAAGGGCTAACTGCTCTTTAGAATCTTTCACAACATTCCGGAAGTCTTTAATGTTCCGTTTTCTTTGTGTTGTTCTTGCGGTTGTTGTTGTTGTTGTTGTTGTTGTTTGTGCTTCTCATAAAAAGCCCTGGGACCCATGAGAGGGTCAACATGTTTTAAACCCAAACAAACTTTACAGTAGCTGCTGAGCTGCATGGGCTCCAGCTGTAGAGGCCTTTAGGCTGTTCAGGCTGTTTTAACAGTTTTAGCAGTTTTAACAGGGCAGTCCATTGGTCTCTATGGGCCCATGCAGGATAGTGTGCAGAACTGATGGTGTGGAACTGCCCGCATCTGAACTGCACTCTGCTTCCCAGGCTACAGCAGTGTGTGTGTGTGTGTGTGTGTGTGTGTGTCTGTGTGTGTGTGATATGCAGTATCATCCTAATCCAGTGATTGTACGAGCACCCCTAAGGGGTACCTGGATCAACTCTAGGGGGTACACAAAATACATCTGTGAATGAATTTCCAGCTTCTTCTACCAAAACGATTAAGTCTACATACTATATGTGGAAAAAGATCTTACATTCAAGCTATCCCCTATACAACCCAGTTGGGACTACATTATTTTGTACTATACAATATGCACAACTATTGCAAATACTCGTAGCAAGCTGGGGATACTTGGTAGGACAACGTGTCTTGGGGGCTACAAAACAGTTAAAAGTTTGGGAACCACTGTTCTAATCAAACACAACCCCTAATTATACATGTAGTTTGAATTACAGGGGGTACTGGGGGGTACAGTACCCCCTGATTAAGACCCAGTACCGCCCTAAAGAAAGCAAAATCACAGGGCTGGGGGTACCAACACATTAATGTAGTTAATGCTAACTCACCCCAAAAGGTAGTACCCCCAACTTATAAAGGGGTAATTCACACCCTGCCCCTACCCTAACCATAACACGACACAGTGTTTCAGCAGATGGCATGTAATAGTCTCAGCATCTGCAGACAGTCTACAACATCAGCTATGAGAAAAATAAATAAATAAATAAGTGTGACCGCATTTCTGCTTGCAAGTATCCCACTCCAGAGCTCTCCCTCCTCCTCTTGTTAATGATTGCGCCATCTTACTTTTAACCCAACAACAAACATCATCAATTAAAACACAAAACAGCAGCAGCAACAGCCAGTGTGTGTTTGAACTCATTTTCTTCTTCTTCTTTTAACAACCAACGATATGAATAAAATGCTAGAAGCCAGTGGCATGTTACTCTATTGTGCAATGTCTGTGTGCTATATTCAACTATATGAATTAGTGCAACATGAATTATGTATCACTGGGAAGAAGGCCAGTAAGAATATTCGCTTTGCTCTTCAAAGAGTTGAGCTTGCTTGTTCTCGGCTAAGCTTGGAGCTACTCTAATTGCCATACCCCTGCTCTATGTACACACCATAGCATAGCCTACATTCCCCTGCCTCCACAACCTACCGGGGCATAGCTAATGTTCCAGTTTAAATATTTCATTTCTCTTGAGCTACATCATACTGTTCATATGGTGTGCTGAGCGCAAACAGTTAGCAGAGCGCTATGCTAAAGTAAGTCTGTAATGCTGCATTATTAAAAAGAGGGAAAAAAACACTTCACCACAGGAGTCCCGTGAACCTGGGCCATGCCAGGCTTAGGAACAAGCGACATTAAGTCATGTTTAGTCACAAACCTGGCTACATTACCTCAGGTTTAATAACATGCCTGGCTATCGTAAGTCAGGTTTAACAACAAGCCTGGTTCCATTAACTCAGGTGTAGTAACTTTGGCAATATTACCTCATATTTAGTAACAAGGCTGAATACATTAACTAATATTTAGTAACAAGCCTGGCTACATTAAGTCAGGTTTAACAACATGCCTGGATACATTAACAGGTGTAATAACAAGTCTGTCTATATTAACTCATATTTAGTAACAAGCCTGTCTACATTAAGTTAGGTGTAACAACAAGCCTAGCTATCCTATATGGCGTGCTGAGCGCAAACAGTTAGCAGAGCGCTATGCTAAAGTAAGTCTGTAATGCTGCATTATTAAAAAGAAGGAAAAAACACTTCACCACAGGAGTCCTGTCAACCTGGGCCATGTAACCAGCAAAATTAACTCATGTTTAGTAACAAGTCTGGCTATATTAAGTCAGGTTGAGTAACAAGTGACATTAAGTCATATTTAGTAACTAGCCTGGCTACATTAACTCAGGTTTAACAATGAGTCTGGCTATGGTAAGTCAGGTTTAACAATGAGTCTGGCTATGGTAAGTCAGGTTTAACAATGAGTCTGGCTATGGTAAGTCAGGTTTAGTGACAAGCCTGACTACATCTCTTTTTAGGGGAGCCCAAAGCTGCATTCCCCCTGCACAGCAGGGGAGGTTGGGGTCCAGCCTTGTCAGGTACCCCCCAGAGAAGTACGTCCTACACCACAGCATTCTGTGTCAGTGAGAGTCAGTGTGAGTCAGTGTATGTGTGTGTGTGTGTGTGTGTGTGTCAGTGTGTGTGCATCTCACTTTCAGTGTGTGTGTGTGTGTGTCAGTCTGTGTGTGTCTCACTTTGTGTGTGTGTGTGTGTGTGTGTGTGTGTGTGTGTGTGTGTTTGTGTGTGTGTGTGTGTGTGTGTGAGTGTGTGTGTGTGTGTGTGTGTGTGTGTGTCAGTGTGTGCGTGTGTGTCTCACTTTCAGTGTGTGTGTGTGTGTGTGTGTGTGTGTGTGTGAGTACCAGTCTGGTGCATCTCACTTTCAGTGTGCGTGTGTGTTAGTCTGTTTTAGTGTCTGACACGGTGCCAGAGCATGACAGCAATGTGGCTGGACAGAACGCAGACTTCTGGGAATAGACCGATAAATAATTCACTGAAACACACAGGTCCTTTGGGGTATGTGTGTGTGTGTGTGTGTGTGTGTCTATCCATTTGTGTGTGTGTGCATCTGTCCATTTGTGTGTGTGTGTGTGTGTCTGTTTGTGTATGTGTGTATGTGTGTGTTTGTCTGTTTCTGCATGTTTGTGTGTGTGTGTGTGTCTGTTTGTGGGTGTCTGTGTGTGTGTATGTATGTGTGTGTGTGTGTGTGTGTGTGTGTGCGTCTGTTTGTGTGTGTGTGTGTGTGTGTGTGTGTATGTATGTATGTGTGTGTTCCTTGTATGTGTGTGTGTGTGTGTGTAAATGTGTGTGTGTCTGTGTGTATGTATGCATGTGTGTGTGGCATCCAGAGGCGTAACAGGCCCCAGGGGGGGGCTGAGCAGGCCTAGGGTGTACGCTGTGTTGACAACCCTAAATACGCCACAAGCGCTCCTGGAGCTGAGCTCTTCGTCAGAGCAGCACAAACGAGGTGCCTTTGACTCTAAACGCTCCTGTTTGTGTTTATTTAGGAGCGCTAGTGCTCGCGTGTGCTCCTGGGAGACACAGAGACACACACACACACACACACACACACACACACACACACACACACACACACACACACACACACACACGCTCCTGGGAGAAACGTGCTGTCCCTGCAGAAACGGCTGCCTCCCTCCGCCACAGACACAGACAGAGATATTTTTACTTAATGTGACGGCGTGGTGCTGAATACGACCCAATTAGGGCGTAATTAATGAAGAGAGAGGAGCCTGCTGCCTGGTGCCTGCCGAGCACCGTCTGAGGACCCATGGCCACCATACATCACTGAAAGGGGCCTATGTGGTGTTTGAGGTAGGGAGAGAGGAGAGAGGGGAGTGGGGTAGAGCATGTGGTTTAGGTAGAGAGAGAGGGGAGAGAGGGGGGGGGGGGGGGGTGATGACCACCATACATCACTAAAAGGGGCCTATGTGGTGTTTGAGGTAGGGAGAGAAGGGGGGAGTGTGGGGGGGGGGGAATGGGGTGTTTTAGGTAGATAGAGAGGGGGGAGAGGGGGAGAGCCTGCTGCCTGCCGACTGAGGACCCATGGCCACCATACATCACTAAAAGGGGCCTATGTAGTGTTTGAGGTAGGGAGAGAGGGGGGATAGGGGAGTGGGGTAGAGCATGTGGTTTAGGTAGATAGAGGGGGGGAGAGGGGGGGAGCCTGCTGCCTGGTGCTTACGGTCTGAGGACCCATGGCCACCACATCACTGGGAGTAGGGGTAGTGCCTGTGTGGGGTTTGAGGTAGGAAGAGAGGAGAGAAGGGGGGTAGGCCATGGGGTGTTTTAGGTGTAGAGAGAGGGGAGGAGGAGGGAGGGCGGGGGGGGGGGGGGGGGTGTTAAGTAGTGTGTGTTTGAGGTAGGGAGAGAGGAGAGAAGGGGGGGGTAGAGCATGGGGTGCTTTAGGTAGAGAGAGGGGGGGGCAGCATACATCACTTGGAGTAGAGGTAGTGCCTGTGTGGGGTTTGAGGTAGGGAGAGGAAGGGTGGGGGGGGGGGGGGGGGTTAGAGTAGTGGGTGTTTGAGGTAGGCAGAGAGGGGAGGGGATGATGGCCACCATAGATCACTGGGAGGTGCCTGTGTGGTGTTTGAGGTAGGGAGAGAGGAGAGTGGAGAGAGGGGGGGATAGAGCATGGGGCGTTTGAGGTAGGGAGAGGGAGGGGATAAAGGGGGGGCGGGGTGCGATGGCCATTGGACATTGTAAACACACGGCACACCACAGCACACAGTGCACACGCGCACACACACACACACACACACACACACACACACACACCACAGCACACAACTTCTGCATCTAACCCATCACACGTGTGAGCAGGGGGCAGCCATGTGGGGGTGGTCCCATGCTCGGGGCACCTAAGTGTGTATGTGTGTGTGTGTGTGGGGGGGGGGGGGGTGTGTGTGTGTGTGTGTGTGTGTGTGTGTAGGGACGGCGGCATGCTCATGGTACCTCAGTCATGGGGGAGCATGGAGGGCATTGCTGGTCAGTCACATAGGCAACCTGAATAGCCACCCACTCACTCAAGAGGGCTCAGCATTTGCAGGATTTTACAAATTAAAAGAAAAACAAAACAAGAATGAGGGCACTTTTAATTGTTTATTTTATAAAAATCCCACCAGTGCCATCATTATGAGTCGAGTACATACAATAGACATTCTGAAGACAAACTCAGTAGGTTACAGGAGACTATTTAAAGGCAGAATATTTAAAAATGAAAAGAAAAAAATAAAAGAAAAATAAGAGCATTTTTAATTGTATATTTCATCAAAATCCCACCCTTGCTTTCATTATTAGATTCACTATCATTACAAGAGGTGTCAGGAAGACCCACACACCCACTCAAGAGACCTCAGCATTCTTACAGGTTTAAGGAGACTACTTAAAGGCAGAATATTTAAAAATGAAAAGTAAGTATAATACAATAAAAGTAAGAGCATTTTTAAATTGTATATTTCATCAAAATCCAACTACTTTCTTCATTGAGTTAAGTATGTGCAATAGGCATCAAGAAGAGCCACACACCCACTCAAGAGACCTCAGCATTCTCACTGTGCTGTAGGCTTAAGGAGACTACTGAAAGGCAGAATATTTAACAATGAAAAGTAAGTATAATACAATAAAAGTAAGAACATTTTTAAATTGTATATTTCATCAAAATCCCACTACTTTCTTCATTATGAGTTAAGTGCATGCAAAAGAGACACAAACCCACTCAGGAGGATTCAGTACTCTCACTGTGCTGTAATTTGCAGAAGACTACTTAAAGTCGGGAGATTTAAAAATGACACCATTTGTAATTGTATATTTCGTCAAAATTGCACTAGTTTTGTCATTATGAGTTGAGTACCTGCAAAAGAGACAGAAATCCACTAAAGAAGACTCTAAGTATTCTCACTGTGCTTGTTACATGAGACTATTTAAAGATAGAAAAAAATGAGAGTAATAAACATAATTAAATGGGAGCGTTTGTAATTGTAAATCACACACAAATCCCAGACTAGAGGTCATGGCATTATGCAAAGGGACGGGAGCAAAGATGAATGAGGAGAGGCCTGTGAGGTTTGTGATGAGGATGATGTTTGGGAGCAGATGCTCTGGCTTGAGTTATACTACAACTACAAGTGGTGTGTGTGTGTCAGTGTGTGTGTGTGTCTCACTTTCAGTGTGTGTGTGTGTGTGTGTATCAGTGTGTCTCATTACTACTACAGTGTGTCTGTTATACTACAGCTCCAAGTGCTTCAGCTCAGTAAAGAAGGCTGCATGCAGGGACAGAGAAAGAAACACCTATTGTCAGGATGGAGGACAGAAAGTCAGGAAAAAAGCAAGAAAGAGCAAGAGGACACTGTGTACATAAACACTACACTACACTACACTACACTCAGCCTGCTTAGCAAAGCAGACAAACACACACACACACTGGCCTTCAGGCACACACACACACACACACACACTAGCCTACAGGCACAGACAAACACACACACACACACACACACACACACACACACACACACACACAGTGGAGAGTCCATTTCCTCTAGGTCTGCCTGAATAAAGCAGAGTGTATAGGTATAATAGCACTCTATATGTACATAATGATCAGTACAGCAGTAATGCATACACACACAGAAAAAGACGAATACCTGCAAACCGCATAATTACAGTTTATACACCAGAGTCAATGATAAGTGGTGGGGAACAGCCAGGGGTCATTTACATGCACACACCCACACACACACACCCACACCCACACACTCACACACACACACACACACACACACACACACACACACACACACACACACACACACACACACCAAAAAAAGAGCAAAACACAATACACAATAGCCCACAAACAAATGGAACATGGATTTTTTTTTTCTTGCCCACTCGTCCGCTTGTTTCCCCAGCGAAAGGCCTGAGAGACCACCCCGGCTGTTGGGGTGTGTGTATGTGTGTGTGTGTGTGTGTGTGTGTGTGTGTGTGTGTGTGTGTGTCCACTTGTGTGTGTGTGTGTCCAGTGAAGGGCCTGAGAGACCCCCCCCCCCCCCCCCAGGCTGTTGGGGTGTGTGTGTGTGTGTATGTTCCTTGTGTGTGTGTATGTCTGTCTGCTTGTGTGTGTATGTGTGTGTCCAGTGAAGGGCCTGAGAGACCCCCCCCCAGGCTGTTGGGGCCCTGCAGACGTGTTACATATGGAACAGGCCGCGGCTGCCCGCACCGGGCCACGCACACACACACACACACACGGCCTACAGGCACACACACACACAGGCCGCGGCTGCCCGCACCGGGCCACACAAAGAGGGGTGATTGAAATGCATTTTCTCCCGCAGCTCTGCTCGCACGCCAGGCGTGTCGATATGTGCACTCGAGCATCCACGAGCACCACCGCATGAAATTGAGTAGCAGAACTGACCCTGGACTGCACCAGAGGGCTGGGGGGAGGGGGGGGGGGGTAGAGTAGTGGGTGTTTGAGTTAGGAAGAGAGGAGAGAGAGGGGGAAGGGGGATAGAGTAGGTAGTGTTTAAGGTAGGGAGAGCAGGGGAAAGAGAGGGGGGGTAGAGTAGTGGGTGTTTAAGGTAGGCGGGGGGGGGGGGGGGGGGGAGTAGGGAATGTTTGAGGTAGTTAGGTAGGGGAGAGGGGTGGTAGAGTAGTGGGTGTTTAAGGTAGGCGGGGGGGGGGGGGGGGTAGAGAATGTTTGAGGTAGGTAGGTAGGGGAGAGGGGAGAGAGGGGAAAGGGGAGGGGAGTGGGGGCAGTAGAGTAGGGGGTGTTTGAGGTAGAGAGAGCAGGGGAAAAAGAGGGGGATAGAGTAGGGGGTGTTTGAGGTAGGTAGGGGAGAGAGGGGAGAGGGGAGAGGGGAGGGGAGAGGGGGGTAGAGTAGTGGGTGTTTGAGGTAGGGAGAGAGGGGGAGAGGGGGGGTAGAGTAGTAATAATAATAATAATAATAATAATAATAATAATAATAATAATAACCTTTACTTGTATAGCACAGTTCATACATACAAGATGCAGCTCAAAGTGCTTCAAAGTGCTTCAAAGTGCTTTAGTGGGTGTTTGAGGTAGGTAGGGGAGAGGGGAGAGAGGGGAGAGGGGAGGGGAGTGGGGAGTGGAGTAGGGGGTGTTTAAGGTAGGGAGAGAGGGGGCATAGAGTAGTGGGTGTTTTTGTGGTAAGGTAAGAGAAAGAGAGGTCAGGAGATAGAGAAACAGAGAGAGAGAGTAATGGGGATGACATTTAAAGACAGGGAGAGAGAGGGGGAGAGAGAGAGGGAGAGAGAGAGACAGAGAGAGAGAGACAGACAGAAAGCGGGGGAGGGAGTTCAACCAAAAACTAAATAAGTAAATAAAATTGAGAGGGGGAAAACTGCCATTGGCCTAAACAGTCTTTGAAAAGTGATGCTCTGAGTGTGAGGTGAGACTGCTGTTTAGAGACCCTCCCTCCAGAGCCAGCGTCTGCTGAAAGGAGCTTTTAGTGCCCGCTCAGCACTAAGGCTCTGTAAAAAGTACACACAGAAACACACACACACACACACACAACCATATGTGTCATAGAGGTCTCTCTGCCATGAGGCTCTGCACGAGCAAGGCTGCCTTTCACAGCAGGGCTTTCA
>CM059282.1:26572396-26579896 GCA_030347295.1 Setipinna tenuifilis | reverse complement strand
ACACACACACACACACACACACACACACATACAGTGCAACCATTAATCCTGTACAGCACAGTAGCTCTCAGCCCCTTCAGAAACAGCTTTTTCTTGCGTTAAAAAGCGAGGAGATGTTTGCTGTAATTCGCTGCCTCTCCCCACCACTACAAAGGCTCTTCCTCCCCAGGTGTCTGTGGCTCTGTGTGTGTGTGTGTGTGTGTGTGTGTGTGTGTCTGTGGCGGTGAGCAGGAGGCAGTGCTGTCAGTGCGGGATAATGGCACTCTGAACAGCCACACACAACTACAAGGTGTTCCCTCGTTCCCTCGTCATCTCACACCATCCCTCTGCCCACCAAAGACAGCACAATGGAGAAGACAAAAGAACATACTGCTTACTTCTCTTTTTGACAAACAGGCTGTTGTGTCTGTGGTGACATGTAACGTTTTTATCCTGTGTGATTCATAAGCAAGCTGCAGCTATGTTGACATTACAGACGCTTTTACCCAGAGTGATTTCTAAACAAACTGCAGCACTTAAGCTACAGCACAATAGGCGATCTAGGGATAAGCGCTAATGCTAAGAGCTAGCTACAGTACAATAGGCGATCTAGGGATAAGCGCTAATGCTAAGAGCTAGCTACAGTACAATAGGCGATCTAGGGATAAGCGGCATTACATTATTACATTGTATTACATTACATTGCATTTGGCAGACGCTTTTATCCAATGCGACTTACAAAAAGGAGGACATAAGCTGACAGAGGTGTAAAGGAACACAGAGTAAGCAGGCAAGCTTTATACATACAGGGAGGTGCATGTGCCTGAATAAGTTTCCCGGAGCAGGGACACTACAGACATACATACTCCCACATGGGGACAGAGAAAGAGAGAGTTGGTTTAGTGATTGTTAGTTTTGTTAGGAAGGGAAGCAGTCTCAGAAGAGAAGGGTTTTTAAAGGTTTTTAAAAGGTAGAAAGGGATGTTACTGTTCTTGTCGCAACTGGTAGGTCGTTCCACCATTTGGGGACGACCACAGAGAAAAGTTTAGGTTGAAGCGGCAAGTGCTACAAGCTAGCTATGGTACAATAGGGGATCTAGGGCTAAGTGGTATTGCTAAGCTATAGTACCATAAGGGATCAAAGACTTAGCGCTAAGTGCTAAGTGACATTTACATGGTGGATCTGGGGCAAATTAGTACCAAAGGCGATCTAGGGGTAAGCGCTACGTTGGGGGGGCATATACATATGTAAGAATGTATAGTATGTGCAGGTGTCAGTGCAGGATCTGTGTGTGTGTGTGTGTGTGTGTGAGTGTGTGTGTGTGTGTGTGTGTGTGTGCGTATGTGTGCATTTGTGTATGTGTGTATGTAGCTAGTCTAGCTAACCAAAGAGTAGGTGTGGCGTGGGTTTTGATTGGCCCTTTTTTTCCACACTCGTTTGAGTGACAGCCACAACACCACGCTAGGCTACACTCAGTAATGCTAACCTATGCTAAGCTACCAAGGGGGAGGAGAGTAAACGTCGTTAGGATTAGTTAAATTCTGCACTGATGAGAGAGGGACCCACAAAACTCCCACAGCATCACTCTGCACTGTGCAGCATCACACATCACTGTGGCAGGCCCCCTACTCGCCTAGCCAGCCATGACCAATGTGCTTACAGCGCGACTGTTTGATCAGAGTCGGAAGATCGGAATCTTCCAGAAACAAACAGACAGAAAAGATACAGAAGAGGGAACACATCTCCTGCTAATTTACATCCCATCACGCTGTGTGCCCTACATACCAGAGCGGGAGATGAAACAGGGATGGAGGGATAGAGAGAGAGAAAGAGAGAGAGAAAGGTGGATGATGAGGGACAGACCAAAGGAGAAAAAGAGAAAAAAGGGGTTTGGTTAGGATAAAAGAGAGGTGGAATAGCAAAGGTAGATTAAGAAGAGTACGATAAAGACAGAGTTAATGAGTGAGACAGAAAGAGAGAGAGAGAGAGAGAGAGAGATGAAAGATTGATGTGGGCAGAGAAGAGGAAGTGATGGGATGAGGTAAATAGAGAGTGGGAGACACCAGCGGGAGAGAAAGAGAAAAGAGAGAGAGAGAGAGAGAGAGAGAAAACGAGAGAAGCGGAAGAGGCATGCTCCCCACCCCGAGCTACTGTGTGTGAGGGATGTTTACTGTTGACTTGTGAGGCCGGGTGAGTGTGTGAGGAAGCGTTGCCCTCGACAACGCACGGAACACTTCAGTGGCAGCTCCCGGTGTGCCAGCAAGTGCTCAGGAGCCACTCGTCAGTTGCCATGGAGACGGAACAACACTAATCTCACCCAGCCCCCCCCCCACCCACAGCCCCCCACCCTCCACCCGGGCCGTGATGCGCGCAGCCTACTGAGAGCTCTCAGCACGAAATCACTTTGCTTCTGTCCTAACAGCTGATTGGCTGACGCTCTGAGAGGTCAAAACCAGGAAGCTGGAGGCCTCGAGACGGAGACGAGACCGCGACGTGATGTCTATGGCATCGCTATGACAACAGACAGCAGCTGGAGCTGATGACATGTGGGCATAACTGGCAGCGTGACTACCCATATTAGTGAAAGACAAACAAACAAATAAGATATAAACAACAAATAAACAACAAATAAAATATAAAAACTCAAAGTAGCTCATGTTAAATGTTTCTGCCCTGATTCCAGCTTGGTTGTCTATATATACCCAACTCACACCTGTTGAATAGGGACCAGTTGAACGCAAGGAGGCCAAGATCTTGAGCCTGTTTGTGTGTGTGCCTGTGTGTGCGTGTGTGTGTGTGTGTGTGTGTGTGCGCACATGTGTGTACAGTACAGTGTGTGTGTGTGTGTGTAATGTCACACAGTCTGAGCACCTGACCAGCTATAAACTAACATTTTGTGTTTACATGGACTCCAATAAAACACTATGTAGCTACTAAACTGTTTTTACATGCCCCAATGATACACACTTGAGACAAATATTCTAGTGCTGGACCATGATTATGGTCTCTGGAGCGCACACACACACACATACGCACACACAAGCATACACACACAAGCATACACACACACACACACACACACACACACACAAGTACACACACACACAAACCCTTAGTGTAATCGTGCACTGTGACCACAGGGCCCTTGGGACCGCCTAATTGGTCTAGCACGCACAACAGAGACTAAGCCACACAGAGCACACCTACTTAGTGTCTGGCCCACAGTCTGTGTGTGTGTGTGTGTGTGTGTGTGTGTGTGTGTGTGTGTGTGTGTGTGTGTGTGTGTGTGTGTGTGTGTGTGTGTTTGTGTACATGTACACACGCACACAGGTGTGTACATGTGCACACAGGTGTGTACATGTGTGTTCGAATGTCTGTGTGAATGTGTGTGTGTGTGGGGGTTTGTGTGTATGTGTATGCGAATGTGTGACTCAACCACAGAGACCATACCTATTTAGTGTCTGGTCCACAGGGTGTGTGCCTGTACATGTATGTGTTTGTGTGTGTGCATGTGTATGTGTGAATGTGTGTGTGTGTGAGTGTGTGTGCATGCATGTGAGTGTGTGTGCATACATGTGTGTGTATGTGTGTGTGTGTGTGTGTGTGTGCGGCTATCTCAGTTGGGCTGAAGTGCTTACACATATTAGCAGCAGCGGTGTTCAGCGCTCTTGTGTATGTTCCAGTGGGGGGGGGGGCTGACGGAGGAGTAATTAGACATCTCTCGAGCTCACTAATGTCAGTGCAGGTGACACTCCTCCAGAGAGCACTCCACAGCAAACAGGAACACAGTGCCTCTCTCAGCCAATCACAGCCCACGTGTGTGGGTGTGCAGGACGCCCGAATGATGGCTGGATATCTGCAGACAGGTACCTCCCCCTCCCCACCACCATACCCCCACAACATCACTGTCTGTCCTCTTGACTCCTCCCACAGGGTCACCGTCTCTTCCTTTGACTCCTCCCACAACAAGGTCACTTTGTTTCTTCTACTCCTCCCACACGATCACTGTCTGTTTCTTTGACTCCTCCCACAACATCACTGTCTGTTTCTTTGACTCCTCCCACAACAAGGTCACTGTCTGTTTTCTTGACTCCACCCACAACATAACCATCTCTCCCTCTGACCCCCTCTGTCTCGTCCCCCCCTCTCTGAAGCACTCGTGTCATTCACACAACCTTTGAAACTTTCAAACTTATCCATAGCCTCTTCAAACTGCCCCATGGGGTGCACCATGCCTGACTCTGCCCCAATGTGGGGCATCATGGCTCTACTGGGGGCAATAGGAGCAGCATGGCCTGAACTCAGACTGCAGATAGAGTGGTAAAGTGGTTAAAACAGCATTAATGATGAATCAATAAATAATAATCAATTAATACATTAATCACAGCTGTTCTTACAGTACTTTTATCTAAAACGCCTTTCATATAACATTGCAGTTTTGTCTGTGTGTGTAACTATGTAACTACTGTGTCATAACTGTGTGTGTGTGTTTGTATGTGTGTGTATGAGTAAGTGTGAGTGTGTGTATGTGTGTCTATGAGTAAGTGTTAATGTGTGTATGTGTGTAAGTGTGAGTGTGTGTGTGTATGACTGTGTGTATGATTGTGTGTGTGTGTGTGTGTGTGTGTGTGTGTGTGTGTGTGTGTGTGTGTGTGTGTGTGAGTGTGTGTATAAGTAAGTGTGAGTGTGTGTGTGTGTGTGTGCGTGTGTGTATGTGTATGTGTGTATGAGTAAGTGTTAATGTGTGTATGTGTATGAGTGTGTGTGAGTGTGTGTGTGTGTACAATCTGTGTTGAACATGCGTGTACATCAGCAGCAGTGTCACAGGCAGTGTCGGCGGAGGGCTGTGTGTGAAAAGCCCCCTGTGGTCAGGCCTGTGGGTAAGGCAGTAATGGAGTGCCCTTCCCACATATGCTGACAGGGCCACGATACCCCTGTGTGTGTGTGTGTGTGTGTGTGTGTAGGGGGGGGGGGGGGGTTGTAAATCGCAGTAATGGAGTGACCTTTTTGTATGTGCTGTGAGGCTAGGAATGTGTGTGTGTGCGTGTGTGTGTGTACATGTGTGTGTGTACATGTGTGTGTGCATGTGTATAACTGCACTTGTCTCACACCACCTGACTCTGATCTGCTGCAGAGGTCTGCCAGTAGTACTGTACAGCACTGGACTTAGTCATTTATGAGTCCGATACTAGAGTTAGTCATTTATAGGTCCACTACATAATAGATCACACTTCTCCCTCTCAGGGGAAGTAAATCTTAAGTCTTCGCCTTGCTAAGCTCCATGACGTCACACCTAGAAATAGCACACACTCTTAAATGTATTAAAAGTTGCTGTTCCATCCATCCATTAAAATATACATCACGCTGAGCCAACTGAACCTTTTTGCCTAGAAGAGAATAAATAAATAAATAAATAAAGTGTTAGTTTCTTTTTGTTTAATGAATGATGCAGAAGGAGAGCATCTGCTAACTGACACTATGAGCTAACAGCTCATTCATCAACGCACTCACCCCCCCCCCCCCCCCCTCAATCCAGCCTCACACAGCCCCCCCATCCAGGGACTAAAGCCGTCCGCCTACGAGATCCGTTCGTGCCTCCATCACAGACTCCAGCCGTCCGCCTACGAGACTTGCTTGTGCCGCGACGGCAGAATGAGAGCCGTCCACCATATGTGTGTGTGTGTGTGTCTGTGTGTGTGTGTGTGTGTGTGTGTGTGTGTGTGTGTGTGTGTGTTTGGCTTGTGCTGAAACAGCCTTTAAGTACATCACTCACTCACAGCTCACTGTGGGACTGTCAGGCTTTCTCCGAATAATACACACACACACACACACACACACACACACACACAGCCACGCAACCAGCCTGCAGCGTAGGAGACCAGTGCGACACGGTTGAGTAAAAACTACCCTGAATACACACACCATATGCCATCGTAAATACACACATCATACTCCATTGTAAATACACACATCATATGCCATCGTAAATACACACATCATACTCTATTGTAAATACACACACCATATGCCATCGTAAATACACACATCATACTCTATTGTAAATACACACACCATATGCCATCGTAAATACACACATCATACTCTATTGTAAATACACACACCATAATCCATTGTAAATATACACACCATACTCCACTGTAAATATACACCATACTCCATACACACACTACACTCCATCATAAATACGCACATTATACTCAATCGTAGATACATACACCATACATAATCATCTCACTGCTTCTCCACCTGGTGTGCTGTGTGAGTGTGTCCGTGGGTGTGTCTATGGGTGTCCTCGAATCCACCTCCTACTGTGACGCCACCCTGTATGTGGATATGGGTGTATATCCGACTCCAATGGCTAGACCGTTGACAGACTTGAGACAACGTCAAATGAGATCAGATCAGCTTGAATGGCGGCAAAGCTAGCGAATCAGAAAGCAGCTGGCATGACCTGGTCCAATCATCATGGTACTGAAAAACAGGAAAACAGCTGCTTTTCTATCTTGACAGCTGTATGCCACCAAATCTCCTCTGATCTCGTCTGGCGTCGTGTTAAGCCAACGAGCCATCTTTGGCATCCAAGTCTGACTCTTCGTCCCATGTGTTCAGGTCTAATACTGGATCACCCTGGTATGTGGGTCTCTCTCGCCTTCGCTGTCCTCTATTGTATGTCGCTTTGGATAAAAGCGTGTACTAAGTGTAGTGTAATGCAGTGTAATGTAATGTAATGTAATGTAGTGTAATGTAATGTAGTGTAATGTAATATAATGTAGTTTAGTTTAATCCAATGTAAAGAAAATGTAATTTAATCTTCACCTCTGACTCCTCTCAATTACCGGGTGTTGTTATATGCCTCTCAGTGAGTTTTAAATTAAGTCTTGTCAAGTGTGTTTACCACACATTGTCTTGCTAAAACATGGCCACAGCTTGAGCATCTGTTTGGGTTGATGCAAAAACAGTCCTGCCTTCACCCACACTGAGGATCTGCCAGCTTCCCCATACCAGCCTCACCCCACCTACTATCAGTCTCTCTTCTTTCTCCACCCGTCAACAAGTCCCTCCCCTTTCTCCACCCTACAATCAAGCCCCTCCTCTTTCACCACACCACAAAAAAGCCGCTCCTCTTTCTTTCTCCACCGCACAAACAAGCCCCTCCCCTTTCTCCACCCCACATACATGCTCCTCCCCTTTCTTTCTCCACCTGTCAACAAACCCCTCCTCTTTCTACACCCCACAAACAAGCCCCTCCTCTTTCTACACCCCACAAACAAGCCCCTCCTCTTTCACCACCCCACAAACAAGCCCCTCCTCTTTCTTTCTCCACCCCACAAACAAGCCCCTCCCCTTTCTCCACCCCACATACATGCCCCTCCCAGGAACACCAGGAACAAACCCTTTTCTTTTCTTCACACTTGAAACAAGACTTTCCTCCACTCCAAGACACAAGCCGCTTCTCTGTGCTCCACCCCGGGCCCCCTGCTGCTGATGACTCAGGGCTGT
>CM059282.1:26542396-26569896 GCA_030347295.1 Setipinna tenuifilis | reverse complement strand
CTGCAGTGACATCAAAGCAATTTCATGTTTTAACCTATGAGCGGCTGATATCGATCTTGTATTTGGTTGCGTTTTGTTGGCCACTGACAAATGTGTATGAGGCACTCTAGAGGTACGCGTGTCAAGGCGACAGCCAGGCGTGCGGATAAAAGGACATTGACAGACACCGGCGATGCCAGCGCACTGGGAGAAAGCGAGCGACATGCAGACGAGTAGTTTAATTTCCCACTCGTACGTGAACGTTTAATTATGCAGGTCAGTCTTCAGTCCTCAGTGGCGCCGAGAAGAGAAGAGTAACGGTGCGGGCATCCCATTATCTGCCCGCAAGCCTTAACTGCTAGTCAGCAATGCAAAGGAAAAAAAAGCGGAAAACCTACAAAGTTTAAATGAACAAAAATCAAGAGAGCGCGTCCAACCGCATACCATGTGTTGAGCGTAGATGGGGGAGACAGGGGAAGTAGGGAGGGACCAGGTTATATCCGAACCAGCTGAAGAAGGTTCTGGGGTGTTAGGAACCTAGCCCCAAATCATTCAAATCAAACGTGAGCTCCCTGATTGAGCAGTTGGTTGGTTTGCATTAATTGGTTCAATTCCAAATCAATTGATTATGTTAAGTATTGAGATTGAACCTGGCAGTACAAATATGCTTGTGTTTTTAACACTGGCCAATGGGTTGAAAATACACTGGACATTAATCTTTTTTTAAAGAAACCTGGCAATACTGTAATCAATATTCCCCAGCGCAGAACTCTGTCTCGTTCGGAGCAGGCAAGGGTATTCTGTGGAGGTTTCAGGCTTGGCTTATCTCTATTATGTGAAGCGCGCTTGGGTTAACGACGCTTGTAACATTTTAATGCGGCTTGTTTTCTCCAGTCAGCCGCGCTGGCCACACTGAATGCAAATGATCCCTCTCGTCTCTTTTTTGCAAGGTCACTACTGAGTTGGTTAAATGTGTTTGGATATTCTGCCACTTACCGTACACTCCTTGGGGGTCAACGCCTTCCAGACAGAGAGAGACGAGCCCCAGCAGACTGATGATTCCATCCATGCTTACGTTAATGTCAACATATCCAGCTCAAACAGCAGAAGTCCTACAGGGAAACGAGGATTTTGAGAATCCTGAACCCGGAGTGCATTGATCACCACTGACGCTGATGTCTGCGCTTGTCTCTTCTTTAGAAAGATATGACTTCTCGTCAAACGGTGCTCTTTCAGCCTCCCCACTTGGAGAAATGAAGTGCAGTCCTATTAATGTTACAGAACAGCCACTGGGTTAGCGTGGCCAGTACAGAAGTGATGCCCAAACATACTGACCAAAGTGTGGTCTGGCGCCCACGGGTTTCCACAGAGATGTAGCCGACAGAGGAGGGACGTGCTCGGCTCAGTCACGGTGACGGTGACCCACAAGGTACACCCGAGTATCAGGCGCTTGGACTTGATTGTGTCTTGATGGCAATCTCCACGGACATGCTTCCCCGCTGCTTCTAACAGCTGTCATGGCTTAATCCCGGAGTGTCTGAAGAATCCATGAACTGTCATGCACGCAGCTTCCCTCTCCACCCCTGTCGCGTGTTTGCCTAACCACCCGGTTAACGGAGCAGGTGTTGAAGTTGTGCGAGTCGAATTCAGACGCTAGTATGGCCACAGATATATTGCCACAGCATCTCGAGAGCGCGCGCAAATTATCTCTGCTAACGCGGAGGATGACGAGGACGGTCGAGCCTGAGGAATGCGCATGCCCCTGATTTAATGATGATTTTTCACCGGCTTCTACAGCGACGGGGGTGGAAGGGGGGCAAGGTCTGTCTTTTCTTGATGCCAAGCGCTCTCTCCCTCTCTCACACACACACTCTCTCACTCTCTCCCCCTCTCTCTTTCTTTCTCACTCTCTATGTGTCCCTCTCTCTCTCTCTCGCTTTCTCTCGAGCGTTGTGTCCCTCTGCCTGCATCTGTTTGCAGCAACCCCGGTTGCGACTGGCATCAGGCACGTAGCGCAGTACGTGCAATGGAGATGGAGCGGCACCGCAGCCGGTCTCTCACTACGTCAAGCCGTGCGTGACTTCCACCTCTAATTTGTATGGATGACTACACACATTGCCGCGGAAAGCACGTTAAGTGGTGCTACTGTTTCATGCAATTAAAGTAGTATATTACCGGGAAAGTCTAAACATGGCATTTCAATTCTCCAGTTAATGGTATCTCACACAGAAAGGCATTACATTAGTGCTGTCAGTCCAGCGCTTTTCTGTCGATGTTGCCAGTGCAATTTTAGAGACACTTTATTAATTCATGTAAGTGTTCAGCCATATATTGTGAAAGGCTTTTATCCCCGTCAAAACAGTCGCTTTGACAAACATCAAAGCTGTGCCAATCAGATTGGGAAAAAAAAACTGTCAGTTGCTTTAACAAAAATACAAGCTATGCCTATATGTTTTTTTTCGCCCATTGATTTAATTTCACAACATCCTTTATGACTGATTTCTGATTGATTGCTCAATAACAAATCATCCAGCATGGATGGACCATTGACAGTACAAGGCAGTAGTTTTTGTAAGCGGTTTCACTATAAGCCTTGTGTATGGTACATGTGCATTAAACTGCAGACCACAATCGATTTAAGATACTCGATCAGCATCTCTTCTTTGCTCACTAAGTGGTCGGGAAATAACGCCCTCTGTTGGGTCATGTGGCTTCAGGTCTTCAAACGCATATTGATGTTTGGGTCTTGAGTAACCGCAAGAATATTAACTGCAGTGGATACACTGTGAAGCGTACGGTGATGCCACACTCTAGTATGGCTACTGCTGCCTCCACGTGTATTTATTTATTTGTTTGTTTGTTTATTTGTTCATGTTTGGCCTGTGTGTCTTCATTTGATAGGAGAGTGAAGATACAGACGGGAAGTCAATGGGGGAGAGGCATGGGGCAGGAGAGGGATGGGGCAGGAGAGAGGCATGGGCAGGAGAGAAGCATGGGGTAGGATTGAGGCATGGGGTAGGATTTAGGCATGGGGTAGGATTGAGTGGGAGAGGGATGGGATGGGAAAAAGGCATGGGGTGGGAGAGAGTGGAGGGGGTGTCAGGTGGGAGAGAGAGGCATGGGGTTGCATTAAGTGGGGGAGAAGGATGGGGTGGAGGAGAGGCATGGGGTGGGATTGAGGCATGGGGTGGGATTGAGTGGGAGGCAGGCATGGGGTAAAAGAGAGGCATGGGGTGGGGTTGAGTAGAAGGGGAGTCAGGTGGAAGAGACAGGCATGGGGTGGGGGGGGGGGGGTTGTCGGGTGGGAGAGAGAGGCATGGGGTGGGATTGGGTTGGGGGGGAGTTGGGTAGGAGAGGGGCATGGGGTGGCATTAAGTGGGGGAGAGGCATGGGGTAGGAGAGAGGCATGGGGTGGGATTGAGTGGGAGAGGGATGGGGTAGGAGAGAGGCATGGGGTGGCATTGAGTGGGAGATGCGGCAAATGCATCGCCATGGGCACATGGTGGTCCAAGCACTGTAGCTAGCTGCACCACGACGCTCCCCCCTGCAGCCTCCACTTTTAGCCAGGCCCCCTCCGCTTCTTCCCCACTTTTAAACTGATTCCTATTTGTCATCACAGTCACATAGCACACCACAGCACACAGTGCACACACACACACACACACACACACAGACACACACACACACACACACAACACACACACAACACACCACAGCGCACAGTGCACACACACACACACACACACACACACACACACACACAACACACCACAGCACACAGTGCACACAACGAAACTCAACCTCTGCTTTTAATCCATCACACTTGTGGGGTTGAGGGGGGGTGGGCAGAGACAACGGCAGCCGGGGAGCAGCTAGGGTCCCTCACTCCTCCTCCCCCAACACCTCTCAGACTGTGACCACTGCAGTGGTGCTGATGCTGAGGGCAGCGTTGCCGTGGTTATCTCTTACAACCATAGAATCCAAGCCAGTGTTTGTCCCTGGTATCCTGTCGCTCAGTCGCAACTACATGCAGCGCTGCAACAGGTCTCATCACTTTAGTAGAGGACACATTCAAGACACTCTACACTGGCTTAGTCAATTAAATGACGCATGGTCATACACGCTTGTGGTCACACACTCTCTTACACGTACACACACACACACACGCACGCAGACGCACATGCACACACACACACCCACACACACACACACATTGCTCTGTGATAAGCCTTGTCATTTAGTAGCTGGTGGCCAACTCCAGAAGGGCTGGCATACACTTCTGACGAACCCCATGCACACATACAGGCACACACACACACACACACACACACACACACACACACACACACACACACACACACATATACACACACACACACACACACTTCTGACGAACCCCACACACACACACACACACACACACACACACACACACACACACACACGCACTTCTGACGAATCCCCACATTAAGGTGATGTCCCTCAGGCACAAACGATTCATTCTCACCTTTGCACCCTCCACCAGTACACCTATCGCACACAGACACACACACATATACACACAAACACACACACACACACAATCACAACCATACACACACACACACACACACACACAAAGACCAGGCACAAGCGATCCATTCTCACCTTTGCACCCTCCACCAATACACCTATCACATATACAAACAGCAGACCAATGAGTTATTTACTACATATAGTTCACAATTTGTTTAAAAAGTAAGTGTTTCTGTTTCTGTGTCTTAACCCCTTAAGCCACACCTAATATTTTCAGTTTATTTGCGAAAATGGTATGCCCAAGTTGTAAGTAGCACAGCTCCTACATAGTTTTAGACTCAGACATGTTCTTGGTATCAGTGGAAAGGTAACACTCTCAGGGTTATTTATAAAGTATCTGGGTGATTCTGTGATGCACTGACACAGAGGTACAGAGGTTAGAATGAAGGTTTTACTTTCCGTCCAACATGTGAGCCTGTAAAGTGACTGAGACCCATAATTTCAGTAACCTGTTGGCCAAACAAAGGCATAATGAGGCCACAGACACAGGTCTTACCTTCACACAGTAAAAAATTGGAGGCAAAGGATCAAAACCTGATTTTTTTGTAGATTTTTATCAATAGATATGTCCATGCGTTTTTCTTGTGTCCCTATTGAAAATTCCCATAGGATATTTGGTTCCGAAATCTGTATAACCAGAATCAAACCTCTATAACTTGAGAACCCCTTTGCCTAGAAACAAAATATTGGTCTCTACTGAAAGCCAAGACCTTGAGGTTTCTTGCATGGGTTTTGGATTGGATGTCAGTCATTCTGGAATAGAATGACAGAAGAATGTGTGCCACCCCCCACCACCACCCCCACCCCCGTCCCGTATACGGTACGGTGTGTATTAAGAGGTTAAAGCGTATCCAGCAGGATATTAAAGATCTCCCGTATGTGTTGCCCCCACCGTGCCCCCTCAAATGAACAGAGGAGGAGTTCAGACAAGACAAGTCGGGTCTTTAGATGGGGAAGGACACTTTTGGGGAGTTTATTGAAGCGAATATTAGGTGAAAGTAAACCGAGCGCAACCCGCAGTGATTTGGTTTAACAGGAGACAGCAAATTACCATATGAATTTGTGTTCCTAAGTCCAATTTATTGAGTTCAAGGCATTGTGTTAGATTTGAATGTGTTTTGCATAAATTCATTTTCTCGAGAAAAAAAAAGAAAGAAAGAAAAAGAAAAAGAACCACTGTGCCTGAAATGAGATGGAGCAAAATTGAACATCTTATTCCCCAGGTACCTGAAGAGACTATTAAACCCACACACACACGCACACACACACGCACACACACACACACACACACACACACACAAAACACTTTTATAAAAGCACACACAAACACACACACACATTAAAAAACACACGTATAAAAGCACACACTCTCATACACACACACACACACACACACACAAACACATAAAAAAACACTCTTATAAAAGCACACACACTCACACACACACACACCTCTGTATGCAATCAGGTGAGGTGCAGACGCGTTGGATATTGCGCTTGGCAGGCAGTGTGCCTCAACAGACTCCGTGGCTCAATATGCATCACGGGCCTCACACACACACACACACACACACACACACACACACACACATCACGGGCCTCACTCACTTCTCTGCTGCGCCTGGAAGCCAGCGTGCCGCCAACTCCTCGCAAATTGCCGGCGTACGACAAAGACGCTTTGTTCCTGGCCTGTGTCGGTGAGAGATGCATGTGAATAGCACTGATTTAGGCCAAAAACATCCCCGCAACAGCAGCACCGGCTTGCCACACCGACGCACAAGTGCCTACGACCCCCTGGGCTAATTACCCCCCCAGCACGCCTCTGAGAAAGACATGGGGGGGGGGGGGGCATGATGCTGATCCTGTGAATGTATGAATCAGGGGACTCCTGTGGTAGCTGACACCTTAGCGGTGCTCTGTCTGTGTGTGTGTGTGTGTGTGTGTGTGTGTGTGTGTGGGTAGGCGGCTGACGCACTCGAGGCCCTCAGGTCTAGCGGCGCTATTGTCTTAGCTGAAAAGCGAGGCAGGTGGATGCTGATGGTGAGTGGATGGTGATGGTGCTATTGTGTGAGGGGGTGGGACTAGCTCAGGAGGGACAGGAGTCTACCAATCAGAGGGTGGGACTGGCTCAGGAGGGATGGGAGTCGACCAATCAGAGGGCCGGTTGTTTGATTGCAGCCCTTCCTGATTTTACCATTTCTGATTTGCTGGTTGCCATCTTGAATGGCAGATTGCCATGGGTGAAAGTGAGGCATTAGAAGAAGTGGAAGCAGAAGTCTTTATTGTCACTACCCAAAGTATAGTGAGATGTCATTCAGAGAAGCCAACAGATGCACAGAGTGAGAAGCAGTAGATAAGAAGAGATGGGCACATTCATTTGTAAAGTGTTGTGGGTGCTCTGTAGTAGTGTGAGAAAGCTCTTTATATAAATGTTATCCATTTATCCATCGGCATGCTGTGCATGCTGGTGTTCGTCCTCTCCTTCACACAGGGGAGCAGCTGGTGGAGAGGCCTGACCCCTGTGGGACGTGTCACTAAAACATATGGCCTCCTCTAACTCGGCATGGCATGGAGAGCAGCCCAGGGGAACAGCCCAGGGGAACAGCTCAGGAGACAGCTAGATGAGCTCACAGCTCACATGGCACCAAGGAGAAGAAGAACAGCTTAGGATGAGCAGCCCAGAAGAACAGCTCAGGGGAACAGCTCAATGGAACAGCCCAGGGGAACAGCTCAAAAGACAGCTAGATAAGCTCACAGCTCACATGGCACCAAGGAGAAGAAGAACAGCTCAGGGGAACAGCTAGATGGCAACAGGATGAGCTGTTCTTGATAGTTAGACAGTAAGTGGTTTTACTGAAGGTAAATAAAGTGTTTCAGTGGAAGGCAAAAACTCTCCAGCCTGTAGCAGTAATTGTTCCAAATGCTACTTATAAGAATTTTCAATTGCTTGTTCTCTTACCTACAAATGTTGCTTCCCCTTTGTCTTTTCACAATAAAAGGATCAAAATAAAAAGCTTTTTTTTCATGATTAGCTCCGCAGCCTTCAAACACACACAAAAAAAGACGAATGGACGCCAAAATCATTCAAAGAGGTCTTTGTAACAGTAAATCGAGATTCTAGTTTCATTAAAAAATACCCCCCCCCCCCACTCCACTCCCATTCCACTTTCACCATTAAATCACAACACACAGCCATTCAAAACATGATTCAAAAACATGACACACCTGAATTGAAAAAGCACTTTGAGCACTGAAAGCACTTTGGGTTTGAAACAATTATGACAATATCACCAAAGCACACAGGACTGGAAAAAACACAGAAGAGTTATTGATTTTTTTGTTTTTTTTGTGTGTGTGTGTGTGTGGGGGGGGGGGGGGGGGGGGGTAATGACTGGCACTACTTGTATTGAGGGATATGTTTAGAAGACATGTTCATGTTCATGTGTGAGGTAGGCACAGAGTTCGGTGGAGAGACTGGTAAAGTGCTTTAAAAACAGAGGTAGAGCATGAGGTACAGAGAAATATTATCAACATATTCAGAGACAGATAGCATGAGCAAACAGGAAGCCCCACAGTAATGAGTTCATCAGACAGGTAGATATACAGTGATGGGTTTATCATACAGGTAGATATACAGTGATGTCTTTATCAGACAGGTAGGCATGCAATGATGAGGTTTTTTAGACAGATATACAGTGATGAGTTAATCAGACAGGTAGGCATACAGAGACTTGCATTCAGACAGGTAAGCATACAGTGATGTGTTCATCCGACAGGTAGATGCAAAAGTCAGTACCAAGGCAGCGTTTTGTCCAGCCGACAGACACTGAAAACGTTCAGTAGTGAGACAGCGTCATGTTAAGGAGACAGGTAGACATGCAACGATGTGTTGAGCAGCAAAACAGGGTTTTGCCCCGAGGACAGGTGGGCAAAGTCTCAGGTGGGCAAGGTGTCTCAGGTGGGCAAAGAGTCCAGGTGGGCAACGAGTCCAGGTGGGCAAAGTGTCTCAGGTGGGAAGAGTGTGAGTCGTGTCAGTCGTCAGGGAGACGCGGCGATGGACAGATGGGCAGAAGTTAGACTTAAAACATTTTTGTTGAAACAAAATGATAAAGTGACTAAACGTTTGTTCAGGAGGATGTACTGCCTGATTAAAGGGTCTCTTCACTCTGAACCCAGCCTCTCGGGGGGGGGGGGGGGTTAGACTTAAACCATTTTTGTTGAAACAGAAGGTACAGATGAAGTGACTAAACATTTGTTCAGGAGGATGGACTGCCTGATTAAAGGTTCTCTTCACTCTAAACAGCCTCTCACAACAGGGCAGAGGCAGAGGATGGGGGGGTGGGGGGGGGGGGGGGGGGGGGGGGGGTCGAGTTGGACTTAAACCATTTTTGTTGAAACAGAAGGTATATATGAAGTGACTGAGGGTTTGTTCAGGAGTATGGACTGATGGACTGCCTGATTCAAGGGCAGAGGCAGGGGACAGGGGTTGGAGGACGGGGTGAGTTGGACTTAAACCATCTTTGTTGAAACAGTAGGTACAGGTAAAGTGACTGAACGTTTGTTTAGGAGGATGGACTGCCTGATTAAAGGGTCTCTTCACTCTAAACCAAAGCATGACCTTGTGACGAGTCCAAAAGGAGACCTGATCGAGATCGCTCTGACTGATCCAGGGAACATGCTGCACTGTTAGCGATGCAGTTAGACCTCAGGGAGTGGACACCACGGGTGCTTTCGCTTCTAAATCCAATAGGCTTTTAACTCCTTTATCATTTACTTTTTATGTATTTTAGCCTTTAAATTTATAGTTCTTTAATTTATTTGGTACTTCTTGTGGTTTGTCTTTTATCATATTTTTGCATTACTATTTACATTTTTATTCATTTCACTTCTAGTGGTTCATTTACTTTCTTGAGAACACTTTGTAGATCAGTAATAAGTGGTGAAATTTTATGGAAATTTATACAAAATTTCATGGTAATAATAATTTTTAACCACATATTAGCAATAACCATGCAGTACGAACTGTTAACGTTTCATTATGCTTTTAAATCAAAGCAGTCTGCATTGTTATTGTCTCTGGAAACTGCACAGTAATTGTCTGGAAACTGCAAAGTAATTACTTGTAATATGTGGTAAAAAAAATTATTATTACCATGAAATTATGTAGAAATTACCATAAAATTACCCACTTATTCCCAATCTCTAAAGTAAAGTGTTACCAGTTTTTTTTATTTCCATCGGATTTGGGATTTATATTCCTTAAAAAAAATGCACATTAATGTATATTGACATATATGTTTACAGTCACATTAAGGTAATTTACTGTGACAGGAGGACACTTTTGTTCAGCTCCTGTGACTGTTTGACACTGCTGCTGTGCCGAGTGACCTGACTGTGCCCTGAGCTCTCCGCTCCGATTCCAGCACTGGTGCAGCCTGCTGTCTCTACGCTCCCTGAGTCCGAGTGCACTGGGCCCAGCAGCTCTTTAGTGTGACTCTGGTTCTTTAGGGTGACACTGGTTCTTTAGTGGGTCACTGGTTCTTTAGTGGGACACTGGTTCTGTAGTGGGACACTGGTTCTTTAGTGGGACACTGGTTCTGTAGTGGGACACTGGTTCTGTAGGGTGACACTGGTTCTTTAGTGGGTCACTGGTTCTGTAGTGTGACTCTGGTTCTGTAGGGTGACACTGGTTCTTTAGTGGGTCACTGGTTCTTTAGTGGGACACTGGTTCTGTAGTGGGACACTGGTTCGGCTCAGTTATTCTGCCAGTGCTGCTTAGGACTCTACTGAGGAACAGCTTTTGGTGTGAATGACTTGGCAGACCCCACCTCTCTCTCTCGTTCTCTCTCTCTCTACTAGTATCCATCTCTATTTCTCTCTCTGTTTCTCTCGCTTCCTCTATCTCTCTATCTATCTATTGACCAGTATCCATCTCTCTTTCTGTCTGTCCCTCTCTGTCTCTGTCTCTGTCTCTCTGTCTCTCTCTCTCCTGCACTCTCTCTCTCTCTCTATCTACCAGTATTCATCTCTCTTACTCTCTCTGTCTCTCTCTTCCTTCCTTCTCCCTATCTCTCTACCAGTATCTATCGGTCTTTCACTCTGTCTTTGTCTCTCTTCATCTCTCTCTCTCTCTCTCTCTCTCTCTCTCTCTATTTATCTACCAGTATCCATCTCTCTTTCTCTCCCTGTCTCTCACGCTTCCTCTATCTCTCTATCTATCTATCTATTGACCAGTATCCATCTCTCTTTCTCTGTCTGTCCCTCTCTGTCTCTGTCTGTCTCTCTCTCTGTCTATCTCTCTCGCGCGCTCTCTCTCTCTATCTATCTATCTACCAGTATTGATCTCTCTTACTCTCTCTGTCTCTCTCTTCCTTCCTTCTCCCTCTCTCTCTACCAGTATTTGTCTTTCACTCTGTCTTTGTCTCTCTTTATCTCTCTCTCTCTCTTTCTCTCACCACCAGTATCTACATTTTCTTTCTCGTTCGCTCTTGCTCTGTCGCACACACACAGCCTGTTTTTCTCTTTCTTTCTCTTTCACTCACTCTCTCGGCCTTAGCCATCGCCTGCGGCTCCTGGCTGGGTAGGAAGGTGTTGAGGGACATATTCTCTCTACTGATAGTTTTCTCTTTAAACAAAACATGAAAAGACACCATTTTCAAACACGCAAAGCACAGCATATATATATATATATATATATATATATATATATATATATAATAATAATATTTATAACATATATATATATATATATATATATATATATATATAACCTATACCGATTAAAAAAACTTCCATCTGTCCACTTGGCATCAATCTGGTCTTTGCACAACAAAGCTAGCACATACACACAGCATAAATATTACATCAAAGGCTCCACACCACATGGAGTTCTTTACTTTTGTGTGAAAGCCTGACATCCCCACATGGATTCGTAATATTTTTAAAGGAAAAAAATCCATGGCTGTTTTGTCATTCTAGCATGGTATGGAAAACTTGCAGGAAGACACAGCTCAATTTGCGGCAGTTGTGTGACAGCTGTTTCCATAATCCACCATTTTGCCTCGTGGCATGAGCCTAGCGAGTGCTAACATCATGCTAGCAGTGTCGAAACACACACAAATCTGTCTAACACAGCATCTCCTTGAGCTGACAAATGGGTGAGATCATGAATAATAATGGATTCTATGTATTGCTTGTATGAGTGTGTGTGTGTGTGTGTGTAGGAGGTATGAGTGTCTGTAGTGTCCCTGCTCCGAAAACTTACTTAGGCACAGGAAGCAAACCTTTGGAAGAAGAGATTTAAGCTTATTACAAGCTGACTACAAAGCTTATTCTAACATACTATTGTTTGGGAGAACACTTAGCACTTAAAGGTGTATTATTATTATTATTATTATTATTATTATTATTATTATTTATTAAGAGTTTATTCATTATTTATGAGTCACAAGTCAGTTGTCGTCTACCCCTACACCTGCTTCTTGTACCCCCATACTCATGCCTTACTATGCTTCTGCCCCCTACACCTGAGTGTACCCCCAGACTTGCTGTGCTGCAATCCGCGGAGGCTGTTAGTAGGGTTTATGTACCCCCATACTTACTACATCTGTGTCCCCTACACCTGCGTGTACCCCCAGACTTGCTGTGCCTGCATTCCGCTCCCCTTACCCCCCCCCCCCCCCCTCCCCCCCCTGCGGAGGCTGTTAGTGGGTTTGTGTGCACCTGAATGAGTGGGATTGGTGTTAATGGGAGCCTGTGCTGCTGTAGTATAAAACTGCTTACGGAATCAGGCTGATTCATTTGCATGGCAATCTCCCCTCTCTCTCTCCCTCTCTCCCTCTCTCCCTCTCTCCCTCTCTCTCCCCTCTCTCTCTCCCTCTCCTCTTTCTCTCCTCTCTCTCCCCTCTCTCCTCTTTCCCCCTCTCTTCCTCTCTCTGTCTCTCTCTCCCCTCTCTCTCTACCCTTTCTCTCTCCCTCTCTATCCCCTCTCTCCTCTTTCCCCCTCTCTTCCTCTCTCTGTCTCTCTCTCCCCTCTCTCTCTACCCTTTCTCTCTCCCTCTCTATCCCCTCTCTCTTTCCTCTCTCTCCCCACTTTCTCAGCGCAGATACGGAGTGTGATTACGGCCCAGCCTGATGACGGAAATTATTCTGTGTGTGTGTGTGAGTGTGTGTGTGTGTGTGTGTGTGTGTGTGTGTGTGTGTGTGTGTGTGTGCGGCAAAAACAAGGAGCAAGAAGTGAAATCAGCAAGGTAGGAAGGCGGTGTGTGTGTGTGTGTGCGTGTGTGGCTAAAATCTGAATAGGACTCCTCTAAAGCACATATACACACATACACACACACACAGGAGAAGGCAAATGTGCTCTGCTCAAAAGCTTCAATTTAGAGTGAAAATGTGTTTCTAAACACCCTTTCAAAACTGTAGCAAAACTCTGGATGTTGTTTGGTATATGTGTATGTGTTCCTGTTTACTCATGTGTGTATGTCTCTGTGCATGTGTGTGTGTGTTTTTGTAAGTGTGTGTATTTGTGTGCATGTGTGTGTGTGCGGATGTGTGTGTGTATGTGTGTATGAGTGTGTGCGCATGTTTCTATGGGTTTGTATGTTTGTGTGTGTGTCCATGTGCATATAAAATATTTGTGTGTGTCTGTGTGTGTGTATGTGTGTATGAGTGTCTGTGTATGTGCAGGTGTGTATGAGTGTGTGTGTGTGTGTCTATGGTGCATGTAATATGCCCTCAGTCCCATCTCCTCCACCACTCCTCCCCCCTCACCATTGCTAGAAGAGGAAGGATAAGGGAGAAAGAATGACTGACAGAAGCCTAGAATTTCACAGAATATTTCAAAGCCTTATTTTTCTGAGCAATCGATATATATTTCGGACACAGTAGCAGTCACAGTTATAGGGCAGGAGAGCAGGGGCACTAGAAGAGGGGCATCAGGAGAGGGGCACCAGGAGGGCAAAATCAGGGCAACAATGTGTCACGGAAACTGCCCCACAAAGACAAAGTGCAGTAACTACGTGAACACTGAAACTGAGGAAACTGCTTTAAAGTAATAACAGTCAAACATGGTGTTGGTATAATAGTGGTGATGCTTTTATGTACTTTCTTAATAGGAAGAAGCTATTTAGAAGACATTTAGTCACAAAATAAAGGAATTGTTTTGGAGTCAATTTCCAGCCTGAACTCAGTAATGGCATATAGTGTATAGTTACTGCCTTTTGGCTTGGCAGGGCAGGAAAGATGTTTATGCGTGTTTGTGGATGTGTGCATGTTTGTGTACTGTATGTGTGTGTGTGTCTGTCTGTGTGTGTAGTTACTGCCTTTTGGCTTCGTAGGGCAGGAAAGGTGTTTATGCGTGTTTGCGTCTGTGTGCATGCTTGTGTGTGTGTGTGTGTGTGTGTGTGTGTGTGTGTGTGTGTGTGTGTGTGTGTGTAGTTACTGCTTTTTGGCTTTGTAGAGCAGGAAAGGGATGAAAACAAAAAGAAGGGGCACAGCAGGGGGGCTGTACACAGCGTCCGATATAATGGAGCACGTTACAGGCACAGCCAGCGCAGTGGCTCACTTTTATCAAGAGATCAAACAGCAACAAGACCACTTGACCACACTGACAGAATGCTAATTAGGGTGGGGCTTCCACAGCACAGTCCAGCACAGCTTAGCACAGTCCAGCACAGCACAGCACAGCATAGTACCACACAGCATAGACCAGCACAGCTCAGCTAAGCTTAGTACAGCACAGCATAGACCAGCACAGCACAGCACAGCACAGTACAGCCCAGCACAGTACAGCACAACACAGCACAACACAACACAGCACAGCACAGCACAGCACAGCACAGCACAGCATGGACCAGCACAGCACAGCCCAGCACAGAATTTGGGTAGTGTTTCATCTCCCTGCTCTCTCTCTCTTATCGAGGTCAGTCAAAGCTGTCCACAGGACAGGACAGCACAGTGTTTGTGGGTAGTGTCTTGTCTTCCTGCTCTCTCTCTCTGTCTGTTTCTGTCTCATCGAGGTCAGTCATTTTACTCCTTACTCTTCTCTGCACCAACGGGGTCAGTTGTAGACACTTCCCCTCCTCTGTGTCTTCCCCCACCAGAGTAGTCACCTGGTCTTCGCTGTCTCATCTCACTCTTCGTTTTCCTCTCAGAGAATAATATCTGTGTGTGTGTGTCTCTCTTTCTGTTTGTCCCTTTCTCTTTTTCTTCCTCTGTCTCTCCCTCCCTGCCTCTTTCTCTCCCTCTTTCTCTCTTTCTCTCTCTCTCTCTCTCTCTCTCCATCTCTCTCTCCCTCTCTCTCCTCTCTCTCTCCCTCTCTCCCTGGTGTGAGATATTAAGTGGCGCTATGCTGTATTGGATTATTTTAATTCTAGTGTGGTGTGCATATTTGTATTAGTCACTGCCTCATTCTTCACCTCCACAGGTGCTTGTTGATTTCAACATTACCCGTTTCTCAAGTCTGTACACCACTCATACAGAGAGTGGAAGACATTCAGATATTTACACAACAGAGAAAAGCCCATGGGGAAGGGTGGTGGAAGGGGGGGATGGAAAAAGAATGAAGGAAGTGAAAGCAAACAAACAAAAGGTTAATTTAGAGGAAGTAGAGAAAGACAGGAAAAGGCAACGGTAGAGAGAAAAAAGAGAATGAGCGAGTAGACATGGAGAGAGAGGGAGAGAGAGAGAGAGAGAGAGAGAGAGAAAGAGAAAAAACTGTAATATTGCTTTTGCAGGATAAGGTCAGAAATATCTATTTGTAAAAATGACTCATTTCCTAGCTACGCTCCGAGCACCAGGCACTGAGAGAAGCAGTACAACACACACATCTCTAACTGTGACAGTACAATACACACATCTCTAACTGTGACAGTACAATACACACATCTCTAACTGTGACAGTACAATACACACATCTCTAACTGTGACAGTGAGGAACAGACCATTCTGTGTAGTGCCTGAAAACCAGGCTCTTCACAACAAATACCTCTGTGAGCATACATTCATATACTATGCCTTAAACAGAGCTGTCTTACAGCAAATGTTATCACAAAATCCAAAACACTGTTCCTGTGATGGGCAAAATAAAAGAATGTCAGGATAATGTTGATGTGTATTTCACCTTTTTAGTGAAAGGGCAGCAGTGATATCCAAAAGAAAACAAGGTTTGAATATATCTTTAATAACTGTATTCAGGTAATTACTCTTCTGTACATTTCATTCCATCAAGTAATTAAGTCAGTAATTCAGTCAAAGATCTCTAAAAATAAAAACAAAATGCCAAAGGCATTCACGTCAAAGCAAATATCATGGCTGAGGTTCTATGATAGAGTAGTTGTAGTAGATTAGGGTTTGCCTCTGTGTTACCCTGCCACAGACAGGGGGCATATATAAACACTTTATAACATAGACGTATAACTACTTTATAAACTAGATGTGTATTAAGTAAGGGGTAATGTTCTGCCAGGTGAAATAAGCCCCAACAGAATGATGCAAGAACCCGACATGAAACAGAACTGCTAACTACATAGCAGGCTACTTGTCAAAAAATGATAATAGAGAGTTAGGGGATACCATACCCCCGAGTACCCCCTTGAATTTTGAACTATGACCATGACTTGCTGTGTTAACACAGGAGCTGTAGAGGCCATACATAATTACACACACGTGTCACGTGCATGGCTATTAATGACCTGAAGTGAATTCTGGGTAAAGAAAGAGTGTACTGTCATTGAAGACGACCTACGTAGGCAGGAAGTGACCTCATAGCATTACATAGAGGCCTAACAAGTCAGGAAATATCCTCCTGTAGCCTCCAGAAGCCTCCTAACCAGATATACAAAAAAAAAAAACAGAGATGTGGTCAGGTCCTCATTGTGGATGTGTGTGTGGGGCTGTGGTCAGGTCCTCATTGTGAATGTGTGTGTGGAGCTGTGTGTGTGTGTTATCATGCCTACCATGTTCTCCAGCCTCCTTGCTTCAAAGCGTTGTGGCGGTGAGGAGAATGAGAGAAAGCTCTCGGCTCCACACGGCTCAGCAGAGCGCTAAGAGGATTAGCATCTTCTCCTTCTGGGACGGCCAGCGCTGCTTACAGAGCAGAATGCACTCTGTATAAAACAAGAATCTCAGAATAAAACAAGGAAGTACTTCACAATAGCCACGCAGCATCGGCACCACATGTATTACACATGCACACAATCGCCTGACTCTTCATCTCATGTAGAATGCTTGTCACTCACACTCAAGCTTTTCCTGATTCTTTCTTTTTTTTGACAGGAAGTGTGTGTGTGTGTGTGTGTGTGTGTGTGTGTGCACGTGTGTGTGTGCGCATGCGTGTGAGTGTGTGTGCATATGTGTCTGTGTGTCTGTGTGTGCGTGTGTGCATGTGTGTGTGCGTATGCATGTGTGTGTGTGTGTGTGTGTGTGTGCATACGTGTCTGTGTGTCTGTGTGTGTGCAGTGAGAAGTCCTGTCATTTAGCATTGTTGGCTATTGAACACTCGATTACAATAGACCACAGTGCACTTCTTTCAGGGATTCAAATCTGCTCTTGTCTGTTTCTTCCCTTGTATTTCTGAATTATCTTTTTTGTTCTGCGTTGACATTCATCCTCCTACACCACTCAGCCTCGTCACTAATCCCCCCCCCCCCCCCCCGCCCCCCCACAGACAACCACCCTGCTCCTGCTCATCCTGCTGCCATGACGACAAGCCCCGCCCCCCGCCCCCCGGCCCCCCGGCCCCCGACAGACGCCATCTGAGAGCTCCTCAGGGGTCAGCCACACATCTTAACCTCTGACACCTGTCTCAGCACCGAACGCAGCTTTGAGTGACAGCTCACACCAGGTCCACCGCTCTCTTATTATCTCTTAGCTGCCACGAGGAGCTGCCCTCTCAAAGCTCTCTCTCTTTCCCTCTCTGCCCTCCGAAGCGCTCTCTCTCTCTCTCTCTCTCTGCCCTCCCAAGCTGTCTCTCTCTCTCTCTCTCTCTCTCTCTCTCTCTCTCTCTCTCTGCCATCCCAAGCCCCTGTGGAGGCCCTGATAGTACTCCAGCACATCCGAAACAGCTGACAGGAAGTGACAGGTGTGTATATATATCTGTGTGTGTGTTTGTGTGTGTGTGTCATGTCACACTACTCTGGAGTCCATGGCAACGCCCTGGCATGGTTCCAACACAGCTAACACACTACTGATTAAATAAATAAAGTATCTGATTATAAGTAAACACCACTGATCTATACGATAAATGATAAAGTATCTGATTATAAGTAAACGCTACTGAGCTATCTGATTAAACGAAAAATTGATTTTTTCCCCCAGGTAGGGCTGGTACACCATTGGCCTGATATTAATGTGTTCTAAATGTTGTAAACACACACATACAGTACTTTTGATATCTCTCTCTCTTTTGCTCTCTCTCTCTCTCTCTCTCTGGCTAACAGTTGCTCATTGATGCTTTTTGAAGACCACACCAAACTGGCCTGGGGATCCACACATGAAGGTGTTCTTTACCAGGTAAACCCTGACACATTCATATTATTCAGTGGCTTTCACTGCTTTTAGGCAATCACTCAAAAAAAACCACACAGTGAGAGATATAGAGAGAGGGAGAGAGAGAGAGAGAGCAAGTGTGTGTGTGTGTGTGTGTGTGTGTGTGTGTAAATATAAAAAAACTCACACACTTCCCTGCTTTCATGTTGTCCACAGAAGAGTACTCTTGTTGTGGTTTCATCCAGCATAAATGTTTACCTCGCTCACGTTTGAACCCAGACAGCGGCGGGCAAAGCTACCCAGGTGTGCGTGTGTATTTGAACCTGTACGTGCATCTGCCTGTGTGTGTGTGTGTGTGTCTGTCTGTATTTGAACGTGTGCGTGCATCTGCCTCTGTGTGTGTGTGTGTGTGTGTGTGTGTGTGTGTGTGTGTGTGTGTGTGCGTGTGTGTGTGTGTATTTGAACATGTGCGTGCATCTGCCTGTGTGTGTGTGTGTTTGTGTGTGTGTGTCTTTGAATGTGTGCGTGCATCTGCCTGCCTGTGTGAGTGCATCTGCCTCTGTGTGTGTGTGTGTGTGTGTAAGGAATAAAAACCTGCACCAGCCGTCAGCCAAATGCTGGCAAAATATGAAAGTGGCTGGTAGGTTTCACACAAAATAATAATTTCCTGTTGAGTGGCTGGTGGTGAGTTTTCCCATTTAGCTCTCAGTGGCTGGTACAGGTTCACATTTTCGCTAAGTAAATTTCCAGGCCTGGCGTGTATGCGCGTCTGTGTGTCTGTGATTACTCATATTTCACATATTTCCGGTTGACAAGTTAATAGATTTTCACATTTAGGAAACACTCAACTCTACAGTACTGCAGTAAGAGGAGTATCACAAGGATGGCTAGCTAACACACACACACACACACACACACACACACACACATACACAAACACACACACACGCATATACACACATACACACAAAAGGATGGCTGGGTAACACACTGCAAGAGTGACCCAGAGAAAAAGAGAGGGAGAGGGACAGAGGCAGAGAGATTCAAAGAGAGAGGAAGAGAGGGGGATAGACAGACAGAGGGAGGGAGGGAGGGAGGGAGAGTGAGTGAAGGTAGAAAAAGAGAGGGATGGAGTGATGGAGCAAGAACAAAGAGGGTGAGGAGAGGGGAAGAGAGTGTGTTGAAGAAAGAGAAAAAACAGGGGAGAGAGAACAAAATGAATTAAAAAGATGCAGAGAGTGAGTTGTCAAACAACAAAATGAAAGAAAGAAAGAAAACAAAGAAAGAAAGGAAGAAAGAAAGAGGAAAGAGGAAAGGTGCAAAGGGCGATACCTGAGAGATAAAGACACACACACATGAAGAGTGACACAGAAGGAGTGATAAAAACAAGCCAAACACCTGTAGCCAGCGATGAAGGAAACTAAGAGGAAAGGGGAATTGGGGGGGGGGGGGGGGGGGGGGGGGCTGAGATGGAAAGACACACGGGGGGGGGCCAGGGGGGTTTAAGGGGTGAGACGGAAAGAGTGATAAAAACAAGCCAAACACCTGTGGACGGAGGTGGGATGGAGTGGTGGAGCAAGAACAAAGAGGGTGAGGAGAGGTGGAGAGAGACTGTGTTGAAGAAAGAGAAAAAGGAGGAGGGAAAGAAAGAAAGAAACAAACAAAGAAAGAAAGAGAAAAGGGGGAATGATAGGGCGACACCGGGGAGATAAAGAGAGACACAGAGGGAGAGTGAGGCAGGAAGAGTGATAAAAGAAAGCCAAACACCTGTAGATGGACAGAAAAAAAGAAAGAACAAAAGAAGAAAAGGGCAATGGGGGGGGGGGGGGGGGCTGAGATGGAAAGACACACGGGGGGGGGGGGGTCAGGGGGGTTGAGGGGTGAGACAGAAAGAGTGATAAAAACAAGCCAAACACCTGTGGACGGAGGTGGAGTTCACAGGAGAAAAGATCTCATTACTGGAATATAGCCTATTGCCAGCCACTTCCCTGCTGTTCCACTTCAAACACCTCGCTTCACCTGGTGGAGAAGAAAAGCATCAGCTTTCACAAACAACTCAGCTCCCACAAGCTTTTGGTTTGAGTAAGTGAAGTTATAACACATTTATAACATTTATTTTAAACTGATTTCGCATCTGTCAAGTGTAGAACATTTTTTTATTTTTTTTTATTTCATTTTTGCCTTCATTTAACTGGGTTTGTCCCACGGAGGTCGAAGATCTCTTTTCCTGCAAAGACATAAATACACACAGCAGCATAACAGCATGCAGAACCTTATAGCAGAAGAGACCCCATTACCGACATATCGCCCATTATCACCCACTTCCCTGCTGTTACTCTTCAAATAATGCTTCCCCTGCTGAAAGAAGAAGTGATCACAGTGAAAATAAACCAACTCATTCCCATGAACTTTGGGTTTGGAAAAGTGAACTTATAATGTTTATTTTAAACTGATTTCACATCCAAATTATTCTCACTACCCGGCTGATAGTAGACTTGCTTTCACTAGATAACTACTGTGATTTTAATCCAGCACACTTGAGAAACTCGGCTCAAATTGCTCATCAGCAGCAGTCCAGTATACAGTCCCTGACAAAAGTCTTGTCACTTATTCATTTTGTAGAAACAAAAGCTTATAACCTGACATTAAATTAATCCATTGGTTTTAAAAATGTGTCATATGAAAGCTAAAACCCTCCTAAATTGTGTTAATATACTGAAAATAAATTTGCTTTACTGAAGAAAGATTGATACTAATGAATACAAAAAGGACTTTTGTCAGGGACTGTACAGTCCTAAGTCGGTCCTGTAAGTGGACATAGTCTAAGACACAAACAACTCCAGCCAATCGGTTTCCGGGGTTTAATAGCTGGAGAGAAAAGAGTGTAATTTGATTGGCTGTTCTGCTGTGGTCCATCACCTCCTGGGTGAGCTGTGGGCTGCTAAACCCCTTCAGGTAGACATTACTTCTGTACATTACTGCTCCAAACACACACACACACACACACACAGTGATGAATCGAGTACCCATACACACCCCTTGCTGCAGTAAATACTCTTAAACACACAAACACCGCATGCCACAATGGATACCTTTACACACACCTCCTGCCACAGTATATAAAGTACAAAGTACCCTCTCACACACACACACACACACACACACACACACACACACCCCTTGCTGCAGTAAATACTCTTAAACACACAAACACCGCATACCACAATGAATACCTTTACACACACCCCATGCCACAGCATGTAAAGCAGTACGTGCCCTCACACACACTCTAAACTCACACACACACACACACACACACACACACACACACACACACACACACACACACCCATGGAGACATCAGTGACATAATGGGCTGGGCACATTGTATTTATCTCCAGGAAGCGCTATCTCATTTGGGCTCCAACATGGAGCCCTGACTGGTGTACACACACACACACACACACACACACACACACACACACACACACGGAGCGCTGAGTGGCGTATTGGACAGGCTGCAATCTGGTGACGATCACACAGTAGGATCCTTTGCCTTGGGGGAGAGACAGTTGAATAACTCACATTTAGACTCACTCACTGAGTCACTTAGTCACAGCCACAGTGTTGGTCTTTCCTTCTTGTCACTTTTCTTTTGTTTTACTTTCAACTCAACTTTGCGACATCAACTCAACTTGTTACATCCCATATGTAATAAATGATCAATCCTGTCTTTTTAGTCAGTGAAAACCTATTTTAGTTTATTTAGATTTAAAACACAACGCAATCACCATGGTGAGCATTGACTTTAGGTGTAAAAACTCAATCTGAAATACGCCAAAAACCAAAATGCAGTTGGATGCTTTGCCAGTTGGGTGCAGGATTGGAGGGTACCGACATATTAATGTAATTCATGTAAAATGTAAAAGGTAGCAGCCCCTGTAAAGAAGGGGGTACCCCCCCCCCCCCACCACCCCAATTATGGAGGGGTAATTCACACTCTCATACCAGTGCCCTGGGCGCCATGCTGAGGGTCACAGGGGTGAGAAACACAAAAAGCATAAAAGCATGTTCAGTAGCAGGCTCCTGTCTCTGTCTCGCAAAGCGAAAACGGACAGGAAGGCTGCGAAGCTCCTTACTTCCTGTGGCCATTTAGCTCTTCAGCGCCACACACAAGGAGAGGAACATGATTGGCCTGAGTGTCTAAGGGCACTTTCACACCTAGGTTTTTGAAACGGAACGTGAATCGTTTTCTCCCTGGGACCGATTCGATTGGGTTGATGTGAAAGCAACAAGCGTTCTCTGTTCCGGTCCAGCTGGGCCGCTCTGGACCGCCTGGAGGGGGGTGATCTCGGAACATTTCAATCGATCTCTGTAACGGTTCGCTTACAGTGTGAAACCAAACGTTCCAGCGAAGTGGGATATCCCGTTATCTTCACTCCTACAGTGCAACATTTTATTGCACGATTTAATTAGATAGACCTACAAACAGCTACAAACAGCTACAATGAATATCTTTACCCCTCTACTAGACTGCTAGACTGTAACGTTGTCACGTTTCCTTGGCAACCCATTTGTTTATGCATTGCGGCCCATTTATGAAAGTCCATTTCAACATGTCAGATAAAGTACAAGTTGCACACGATAAGTTATATAATTAACTGCAATATATTTAGCAAACGTATTTACATGACTCATCTCAGATGACTTAAAGCTCGTGGAGCCTCTTTAGCAGTGCGCGTGGGTTAAATTGTGTGGTTTTGGTCACGCGAGTGTTTGTTTACCTTTTTGTTCCGTTCTACATGTGTGCTGTATGAACTCGAAATGATCCGGGAACGCTATCAATAATTTGGATCGGTTCAGGGTTTGTAACGGTACAAATACAGGTGTGAAAGTGCCCTAAGCCTGTTTCTGAACACTTATCTGCACGTTTCTACCCTCTCTACACTCTATTGCACCTTTAATATGTCTCAAATACACTTTATGGTAATGGCTCACAATCAATGTCGTCTCTGTTCTTCTTTGCCCTATGTCTGTGCCTGTGTGTGTGTGTGTGCCTGTGTGTGTGTGTTTTTTGGTGTGGGGGTAGCAATACACAATGAGAATAAACCTGTAGCTATGTCACACACACACACACACACACACACACACACACACACACAGTCATATAACCCATGTTCCATGGTTCCCAGGCCATATTCCATCTTTCATGGTTGCAGGGCCTAAAGTGCCGTCTAATCTCGACACTATTTCTTTTTTATTCTTTTTCGTCTAGCAACACTTATCGCTTTGGACTATACTATTAGCCAGAAGTTGTATTTTTCGTTTGATTTCCGTTATCAGGTTTGATTTAGCCAATCCGATTGATCCACCTTAGCGAGGCGGGCGTAGCGTTACACAGAAGTGGTGTTTTTGTTTGTTTTTTATTTGTCACTCTCTGGCGATCGTTAATGTTCCAAACTGAACAGAAAACATGTGTAACATTTAAGCTACTTTCAGTGCTAGTTGTCTTTCAGCTTATTGCAGCAACACAATGCTGCTACTTCAATAAAACACTTTATAGTTTAGAGTTTAAAAACCTATTATCTGATGGATATGAACAATTGGGATAAATCAAAAGAGGGAATACAGCCAGTGTTTTTCTGGCTGCTGTTCAAGATGCTAGTTAGCCTGTGTGTGTGTGTGTGTGTGTGTGTGTGTGTGTATGTGTGTGGTCCGTGTGTGTATGTGGCTGCTGTACAAGATGGTAGTTAGTGTGTGTGTGTGTGTGTGTCTGTGTGTGTGTGTGTGTGTGTGTGTGTTGCGTGTGTGCGTATGTGGCTGCTGTTCGACATGCTAGTTAGTCTGTGTGTGTGTGTGTGTGTGTGTGGCTGCTGTTCAGGATGATAGTTAGCCCTGGGCTACAGGATGACGTACATATGCTCTGTTGGGAAATTACTCTGCTCGTCCAGGAAGCATCATTTGCAAGTGAGTTCTCACACACACACACACACACACACACACACACACACTAACTACCATCTTGGTACATACATTTGCAAGTGAGTTCATACGAGGCTACCACACTCAGGTTGTTACTTTACTATGCTAGTTTGATGTTTCACTGACGGGAGTCAGGAGATCTCTTATCTTCAGCGCTAGGCTTAGTCATCAGACTACCAAACTCAGGTTATTACTATGCTAGTGTGTGTTTGTGTGTGTGTGTTTTACTGACGGGAGTCAGGAGATCTCTTATCTTCAGTGCTAGGCTTAGTCATCAGTGCCACTGGATGTACTTGTACTTGAACAGGCTTGTAGGCAGGGTGTTACTCAAAACAGTAGGACAGGTCTACATCTAAGGAAAGCTGTAATATGTTAACCTGTAGGTTTTTCTATCTATCTATCTATCTATCTATCTATCTATCTATCTATCTATCTATCTGTCTGTCTGTCTGTCTGTCTGTCTGTCTGTCTATCTGTCTGTCTGTCGGGGAAAAATTCCCTTATAATGAAAACTCAACACGGTTGGATAAGTTTCTTTTGGCTGCCAAGGAGAGAGAGGTCTGTTTGGGAAAAGGACAGTACCCAACTCTCTCAACACTCACAGTTTGCAGCTCTCTTGTATTAGCACATATCAAAACTACACAATCACATCCGGTTTTTCTGTCTTGGTACCTCAGGTATCATTTCTGCATTTCATCTGGTCATGTCAAACGCACCATTCCTAGTTCCCCTTACTGGACTTTCACTAGACTGAGTAAAAGGTCACAGAAGCACAAGGCATACATTTCCCCTTTTTCTCCCTGATTAAAAAGCAACTCTTATAATCATATTGCTCATAACATTTCTTTTGCATAATGATAAAATTCATGAATTCTCTAACACTATCTATCTATCTATAGCTCTCTGTCTATCTCTCTATCTCTCTATCTATCTATCTTGTACATTCCTTTACTCTTGACAATGTCTTCATGGTTAGATTGTTGTTTCTCACTTTCTCTCTATTAAACACTGACACACACTCGTTCTCGCTCTCTCTTTCTCTTTCTTTCACACTCACTCACACACACACACACACACACATACACACACACACACACACACACACACACACACACACACACACACACACACACACAAACCTCTTAGCCTGACAGTGCATGCCAAGGAGATGGGTGAGGCTCCTGTCCCAGAGGAGCCTAGCATAGCACACACACACACACACACACACACACACACACACACACACACACACCACCTTTCAGCCTGACAGCAGAGTGCTGAGGAGGAGCAATGGGAGTCGGAGTGTGGGTGTGTGTGTGTATTTGTGTGTGTGTGTGCTTGTTTGTGCGTGTGTGTGCTTGTTAGTGTGTGCATGTGTGTGTGTGTGTGTGTGTGTGTGTCTCAGAGGAGCCTAGCCAAGCAGAAGCAATGAGCCAAGGGGGTTCCTAATTACACTCCTGCTCTGCTGTCCTCAGCACCACTGTGCTGGCCAGCAGTAATAGACAGGGGGGTGGGGGGGTCTGCGGGGGGGTCGGGGGGTTGGGGGGGGGGGGGGGGGTGACGAGGGGCAGGGGGGCAATAAATAGATAATCAGGTGAAGCCCTCTCACTCCTCTCACTTCAAACCCCATGACGTTTTCATTTGTCAGCTTCTTCAGAGCACAGACAAACAGCCCCTGTTACCCACAATGCTTCTGGATACACACACACACACTTCTGGACTATAGACTGTGGTGGCGTGTGTGTGTGTGTGTGTGTGTGTGTGTGTGTGTGTGTGTGTTTTTTTATTTATTAATAAAAATGTGTCCTTCTGTCTGCATGTCCATGAAAGCATGTGTATGCAAATTAGGTTTCCTTTATGCATGTTTTCTTCTTTACGTGTGTGTGTGTGGGCGGGTATAGGGGTGTGAATGTGTGTGTGTGTGTGTGTATGTGTGTGTGTGAGGGTGTAATATAATTGCTGTTGTTTTGTGCTTACTGTTTTCCTTTTTATCCAAGAGTATATCTTCATTATGGTTACTCCTAACTCGGAGCCTGATTGCACCCATCATATGGTTTGGATAATTGCACTTGGCATTTCTGATGTTATTGACAACCTTGATAACCCTGTAAGTCAATATGTGGGATTGCTTATTTATTTGTTCATTTTATTATTTTCCCCCCCAAGAGAAGGAACCGATCTTGTGAAGGAGTGGAGCTCCAATGCTAAGCGAGCCGTATTATAATGCATCTGTAAGTAAGTGTTTATTGTGAGGGTGAGAGGATTAGTGGAGAGCTCTGACAGGTATATGGCAGAGATATAGTGGGAACGCTAAGCCAGTGACTGCATCAGCCTGTATAGTAGCCTACCTCCACCACAGCTTTATTCAGTCTAGGAAGCTGCCACACTGTGGACAGTTACCTGGCAACTAGTGTTGGGAAGTTCAAACATTCCGAGCGAGCGTTCCGCCGTTGTCACAACAGAGCGAGGCTGTGGCTGGACACGACCTGCGGCAGCTGGAACAGCGCTTAGCGTGGCGGCACGCCAGGACCAATAGCTCGTCAGCGGAGAGGTCAAGCATGCCGCCCTCCAATAGGAGTGGCCCCCTGGGACATCCCCGCCCACCCTGCAGATACAGCAGAAAGGCGGAGAGGAGGGGAGAGGAGAGGAGAGGAGAGGAGAGGAGAGGATAGAGGAGAGGGGAGGAGAGAAGAGGAAGAGGAGTAGAGGAGAGGGGAGGAGAGGAGAGAAGGGGAGATGAGAGGAGAGGGGAGGGGAGGGGAGGAGAGGAGAGGAGAGGGGAGGAGAGAAGAGGAGTGGATAGAGGATAGAGGAGAGGAGAGGAAATAAACAGAGATAAGAAGACAGGAATGGAAAGGAAAGCAGGGTGTTGGGATAGAGGAGAGGAGAAGATAGAGGAACAGTGATGGAGTAGAGAAAAAAAAAGGACAGGAGAGGAGGAAAGAGGAAATGAGCAGAGAGGTGAGGGGAGGAGAGGAGAGGGGAGGAGAGGAGGGGGGCAGAGAGGAGAGGAGAAGAGAGAAGATAGGAGGAGGGGGGAGGAGGTGAGTTGCCTCAGATAAAAGATTGGCTCAGTGGGGAAAAACCAGTGACGCTTCCTGAAGCATCCTTATCCTTCTCTTCACAACACTCTTTCTCTCCATCGCCCCTCTTTATCTCTCTCTCTCTCTCTCTCCTCTCTTGTTCCTTGTCTTTTTTCTCTTAATTGTTTCTCTTTTTTCTTTCTCTCTCTCTCTCTCGGTTTCTTTTTTTCTTTCAATAGATTGATTCTGAGCAAAAACTTAATCTTTTTTTTTTCATGTGTATCTTTTCATCCCGTTTTCTTTTCATTTTCTCTTTCCTTGATTCTAGCTTTTGTGGGATTCCTCTGAACTAATTATGCTGGTAATGAAGGAAGCTTAAAAGTCAAAGTCAAAGTCCCTCTGTTCCCCTCTCTTCCCTCTGTTCCTCTCTCTTCCCTCTGTTCCCTTCTCTTCTCT
>CM059282.1:26519896-26534896 GCA_030347295.1 Setipinna tenuifilis | reverse complement strand
TCCAACTTTAGCTATAAAGGCATTCAGTACCACTGACCCAAACCCTTTTAATCCTACTCCAAGCCAACAGGATTCAGGATTCAGTACCACTGACGAAAACCCTTTTAATCCTCCTACAACCCAAGCAGGATTCAGGACTCAGTACCACGGACCAGAACCCTCCAATTCTCCAACTATCCAGGATTCAGAACCACTGACCCAATCCCTTTTAATCCTGCTCCAACCAATCAGGATTCAGGATTCAGTACCACTGATTAGAACCCTTTTAATGCTACTCCATCCAATGGGTCAGTACCACTGACCCAAACCTATTTAATCCTACTCCAACCACCAACCAAACAGGATTCACGACTCAGTACCACGGACCAGAACCCTCCAGTTCTCCCACCACCCCTGTAGCGCTCAGCCCTTACTGGAGCAGAGTAGAGTAGCGCTGAGCTAAAGACAGACACACGAGCAAAAGTCTGCCTGGCAGCCACGGGAGGCGGTGATATATATGAGAGGAGTGTGTGTGTGTGTGTGTGTGTGTGTGTGTGTGTGTGTGTGTGTGTGTGTGTGTTAGTGAGTGTGTGTGTGTGTGTGTAGGCGTATATAGTTTATATAGTTTATATGGTGAGTGATGGTGTGTGTATGTGTGTGTGTGTGTGTTAGCGAGTGTGTGTGTGTATGTGTGAGTGTGTGTGTGTGTGTGTGTGTGTGTGTGTGTGTGTGTCAGTGAGTGAGTGTGTGTGTGAGTCTTCTTCAGACGTCCAGTACTGTCCTCCCCTAGCGTCAGCCCTTTTCATCACAGCGTCTGCTCTCCCGTTATCTCCCGCAGATGACACTATCACCTCCGATCGTAATTAATCCCGGCCCTCCCCCACAGCGAGACAGACGCTGGAACAGAACACTTTCGCTTTTAATCCGCCCAACATGGCAGGGAGCCCAACGGAGGCAGCGGAACGGGAGCGATGTGATGTCCGCCCCTGATAAGGCCTTTATCTCGCCCTCGCTCTCGCTCTCGCTCTCGCTGCCGCCTTTGATGGGCACCGTCTGATGGCGGACGGAATTAAACAGCACAAACACGATGACGAGCATGATCAGAAATACGCTAACATCATTAGCATCAGAGGAAGACATTAGCGTCACATCACTGTCAGAGAAAGCTAACTGGAGCAGCCCGTCGTATGAGAGTAGGCCAATTGCACACACACACACACACACACACACACACACACACACACACACACACACCATTGTATGAGAGGGCGTCTCACTGTCAGAGAAAAATGGAATAGTGTCACTAGAGACTGTTGAAGCGTTTGGGTTTGAACTGAGTAGACTAATCACACACACATACCCATGCACACACACACACACACACACACACACAGCCTGCTGCGGTAGACATCAATCAATATATATCAGCATACGAACACACACACACACACACACATACACACACACACACACACACATAAACTCATACATATATACACACACACACGCACACGCACACACACACACACACACGCACACACACACACACACACACACACACACACACACACACAGTCTCCAAGGCTGAGGTAAATTAAGCACTGTTATGAACTAATGAGTAAGTATGTGTGTTTGCACCACACTGAATAAATTCCTTTAGTAAGTTGAAGTCCAAGAGATCACTGAGCTAATTAGGCAGCTTAACCACCCATAGCTTCTTCATAGCCTCCCAACATCGCTCACACACACACACACGCACACTCGCTCACACACGCACACTCACACACACATACACAAACAGACAAAGACACAGATGCACACACACACACACACACACACTGTGATGGAAAAGTGTGATAAACACAGTTAAGTCAGGGCCAATGTGTTTTATTGCGCCCAAGGGGCAAATGCTTTTGCAGAAAATCTCACCAACAGCTGACATAAATCCCATAGAAAGACATTCACTATGGCAGGACATCCTATATAGAACATAAATACATATTAAACATTCAACACGGTCTTATAAAACACTGGTCAGAGGCTATTTAAATGGATGCTTACAGCAGGTTCAAATGAACTTTTGTACCTGTTCATTGTGCAAATGCTTCCAGCAAGTCTGTGTTCTGGTGGAGAACAGTGTAAACTTCAAAACTGAGGTGACTGTGGTCAGCTGAAATTGCCTGGCCTTTTGGAGGGAACCTTGTACTTGGTCAGCTAAACCTGCACAAAATGAGATTCCTGAAAAAAGCCCAGGCGGAGTTGAGAGGTTATCAAGAGTAATGCGGGCAATTTGGCAGCAAAGACTGACAAGGTGATGGATTTGATTCCCGTTTTCTCCTGTGTCAGTAGGCAGAAGCCAACAGCAGCGGATAAAAGCAAAAAAGGAAGAACAGATTCTATAAACCAACAATAAAACATTCTCATAAAAGTTGGGATTTTCAAACAAACAAAGCAGTGCATACATTCCTCTTGCACACAGTGGCAACGTGATGCTCAAAGGATAATTGTGAGGCAGTTATGGCACCGCGTAATTACAGTCTGATACAGCATCCGTGTTTTTAGCCCAAAAATCAATATTAATTTCCTTAGTTTTGCTGACATTGTTGTGTAAGAGAATGGCCAGCGCCAGTTAATAAAATTTGTTGCTGCACAGCCATGCTCTGGATGATGCGACTTTTCAGAAACACACAATGACAGAATCACTCACACTGCTGTGTGAAAGGGGGGGGAGGGGTTGGATAGTGTTGGCTGGGGGGGATCAGCTGAAGGAAAGAGGACTAAGAAGAGAAAATAGAAAAGAGCGAAGTGTAGGGCAATGAAAGGAGAGAAAGAGGAAAGGAGATAATAGAAAAGGAGATGAGGGGAATGGAAGGGAGAAGAGAGAAGGTAAGGAGTAAGAGTAAGAGAGAAGAGGAGGAGAGTTAGAGAATGGAGGAGGGGAGGAAGAGAGGAGGGAGAGTAAGAGAGAGGAGGAGAGGAGGGCAGGAGAAGAGAGTAAGAGGGAAGAGGGCAAGGAAAGAGAGTAAGAGAGGAGAGGAGGAAGAGTAAGAGAGAGGAGGAGGAGAGGAGGAAGAGGAAGGGAGAAGAGAAGGAGAGAAGAGCAAGTAGGAGAGAAGGGGAGGAGAGGAGGAGGGAAGGAGAGAAGAGAAGGAAGATTAAGAGAGGAGAGGAGGGAGAGAGTAAGAGGGAAGAGGGCAAGGAGAGAGAGAGTAAAAGAGAGGAGGAGAGTGAGGAGAGACAGTAAGGGAGAGCAGGCTGTGAATTTCTCCCAGAGCATATTACCCTCATATTGATTCCCACCCCCAACCCCTCTCCCCCCACCCCCTGCTCTCGCCCCCATCTGCCTGCCTGACTGCGGAGGAGAAGTGTCTCTATGGAGATGCCATCCAGGTTCCTGGGCAAGCCCACTTAACAGGGTCACTTCCCCCATCCACAGCTAATCCCATTCATCCACAGCCTCAGACCCCAGACCCCAGCCCCAGCATTTATTTAGTAATGTACACTGCTGTGACCAACACCACACCACACCACACCACACAGCACAGCACAGCTCTGTATAGAACAGCACAGCACAGCACAGCACAGCACAGCACAACACAGCACAGCACAGCACAGAACAGCACAGCACAGCACAGCACACACACTCTCTATCCCTCTCTCTTTCTCACACACACACCCACACCTGCACGCACATACACACACACACACACATGCACATGCACATGTGCACAGACACACACACATACACACACACACACAAGCCAGGATCACACACACATACTCTTTTTCCTCTCTCTCTTTTTCTCATACACCCACACCATCACACACATACACACATACACACATACACACCCGCACACACACACTCTTTTTCCATTTTCTCTCTCTTTCTCACACACCCATACCTGCACACACATACACGCACACATGCACACACACACACCCACACTTAGCAGACTTACCAGAACAGAGGAGAAGTGAGCAGCGGCACGCAGCAGGCTGTAATTATTTAAGAAGAAATATGCACACACACACACGCACACACACACACACACTGCCTAGTCAACCTTTGCAGATGCGCTGAAGACTTAAAAATGAATAAAGCCGATTTAATAACAACCTCAAAAATCTCACGCAACACACCGGTGAAACGAGAAAAAAAAAAAGGAAAAAATCGGTATCTTTCATGTTTTATTCATCCTGATGGGGTTTGATGTGCTGCTAAGTATTTGGGAGTAAATTGCTGTATGGAAATGGGCTGTTTATTGTGATTGTCTTGGTGACTGGCACTCCGTGGTGCCTAATTTCCACTCTGTATTCAGGCACCATTAGCATACATCTCCCACCGCCTATCTGAGGGCCGCCTGATCAGAACGCAGCCCCATCACAGCACACAGCATTACAGCACAGCACAGCACAGCACAGCACAGCATTACAGCACAGCACAGCAAAGCACAGCACAGCACAGCACAGCACACATCATTACAGCACAGCACAGCACACAGCATTACAGCACAGCACAGCACAGCACAGCACAGCACAGCACAGCACACAGCATTACAGCACAGCACAGCACACAGCATTACAGCACAGCACAGCACAGCACAGCACAGCACAGCACAGCACACAGCATTACAGCACAGCACAGCACAGCACAGCACAGCACACAGCATTACAGCACAGCACAGCATTACAGCACAGTACAGCACAGTACAGCACAGCACAGCACAGCACAGCACAGTACAGCACAGCATTACAGCACAGCACAGCACAGTACAGCACAGTACAGTACAGCACAGCATTACAGCACAGCACAGCCACACAGCATTACAGCATTACAGCACAGCACAGCCACAGCCACACAGCATTACAGCACAGTACAGCCACACAGTACAGCACAGTACAGCACAACATTACAGTACAGCACAGCACAGCCAAGCACAGCCACACAGCACACAGCATTACAGCACAGCACAGCCAAGCACAGCATTACAACACAGCACAGCACAGCTGATTACAACACACATAGCTCTCTGTCTCTGTCTCTCTCTTTCTCTCTCTCTCTCTCGCTCTTTCTGTGTCTCTCTCCATCTCTCTCCATCAGCCCCATCACAGCACACAACATTACAGCAAAGCACAGCACAGCCACACAGCATTACAGCACAGCACAGCACAGCACACTGCATTACAGCACAGCACAGCACACATCATTACAGCACAGCACAGCCACACAGCACACAGCATTACATCCAAGCACAGCACAGCCACACAGCATTACAGCATTACAGCCAAGCACAGCACAGCCACACAGCATTACAGCATTACAGCCAAGCACAGCATAGCCACACAGCTTTACAGCACAGCCACACAGCTTTACAGCACAGCGCAGCTGATTGCAACACATACAACTGTCTGTCTCTCTGTGTCCATTTCTCAGTCTCTCTCTCTCTTTCTCTCTCTGTCTCTCTTCATCTCTCCATCACACAGCATTACAGCACAGTGCAGCCAAGCACAGCTGATTGCAACACACACAACTCCTTGTCTCTCTCTCTCCATCTCTCCATCTGTCTCTGTCTCTCTCTCTCTCTCTGTCTCCATCAGCCTCTTTCGCTCTTACTTTCACTCTTTATCTCTCATTCTATCTTTCTGCCTCCCTCTCCATGTCTCCCTCTCTCTCTCTGTCTCTATCTATCAGCCTCTCCATCACTCTGTCTATCTCCCACTCACGCTATCTCATTGTGTCTCTCTCACTCACTCTCTTTCTCTGTCTCTCTCACTCTCTCGGTGTCTCTCTCTATCCCTCCCTCTGTCTCTGTCTCTCTCTTTCTGTCTCTGTCTTTGTCTCTGTCCGTCTGTCTTTCTCTTTCTCTCTGTCACTCTCACTTTTTCTCTGCGGTTACAAGGTTCCAGGATGAACATGTGTTCACATGTGTGTGTGTGTGTGTGTGTGTGTGTGTGTGTGTGTTTGTGTGTGTGTACGTGTGTGTGTGTGTGTGTGTATTGGCATAGGGAGTCACCCTCTGCCTTCTTCCATCAAAACAGTCCCTCAGACTAGGTCTCAAAACGCAACTATGACCTATACATATGTATGTGTGTGTGTGTGTGTGTGTGTGTGTGTGTGTGTGTGTGTGTGTGTCTGTGTAGGCCTATGTGTGTGTATGTGTGTGTGTGTGTATGTGTGACTGCATGAGTAATGTAGACAGAGGAAGGGGGGGAGAAAGAGAGAGAGACAGGGAGGGAAAGAAAACAGGAGAGGGAGAGAAAGAAAGGGGGGAATATGGATAGAGAGAGAAAGACAGAGAGGGAGAGAGAGGGGGGGAGAGAGAGAGGGAGATGCATAAAGAGTGAGAGAGAAACAGAAGGAGAGAGAGCGGGAGAGAGGCGGGGAGATGGGTAAGGCCCTTGGTAAAACTGGGACTCACAACAGATTGTGTGAGACATCAAGTTTCCCTCTAGCTGGGTCTGACAGGTGATGGCTGTGTGTGTGTGTGTGTGTGTGTGTGTGTGTGTGTGTGTGTGAGATCGCAGTGCTGCACGTCACCCAACCTGTTCCTCATATTTTCTGTGGAGCTGAGGTGTGATGGCATGCTGACATCACCTCCTGTCCGTGTGTGTGTGTGTGTGTGTGTGTGTGTGTGTGTGTGTGTGTGTGTGTTTGTGCGTGCACACACGCTTGCATGGGTCTGTGTGAGTGTGTGTGTGTGTGTGTGTGTGTGTGTGTGTGTGTGTGTTTGTGCATGCACACACGCTTGCATGGGTCTGTGCGTGTGTGTGTGTATGTGTGTGTGTGTGTGTGTGTGCGCGTGCACACATGCTTGCTTGGTTCCCTGTGTATGTGTGCATGTGTGCGTGAGTGTGTGTGTGTGTGGTGTGTGGTGAATATGGTGGAAAAAAGCCCTCTACTGACACTGAGTAGTTTAAACACAGTAGCACTGTTAAAAGGTAGAGTGTCGAGGGGTCTTAGGAGTAGGCACACAGATGTAGCAGGAGGCAAGAGATGTGGTTTTGCCAGTTTATTTTGCACACCACAGGTGAAAAACGTGAGCCAGTGACAAAAACAAAGCAAAAAGAATCCAAAAGAAAAAAGTAGAAAAATATATCTATACGACTATATACACTATGTACAAGAAAATAAACAGGCTGTGAGAAGCCAAAAGAAATAAACATAAACTTAGCCAAAGGTTCACAATGATAATTAGTAAATATAACCAACTCACACTGATGAGGGTACTGGAGCATAAGACGCATGTCTTTCCAGAAAGAAGCTCTCCCTAGCACTGAAGGTGTACTACATTATATAGGGGTACCTGTGCGCACCTCCATCTTGGAACAAACCAAGAAAGCACAACTAGAGGGCATTATAGGCTTACAATGAAAATAATAATTACTAAAATGGTACCATAAACACAAATACAGTATCAGGCCTTACAAAACACATCAATAAACATATACATACATGCTGATTCTTATTTGAGGCACTACAACAGTTAATTAATTTCGCGAGGGTGCAACCACACACACTCGCGAACGTGCCCAGCAATAAAGTAGCCTCGGAGCAGAGGCTCGCTCCCTTAGGACCAACGCGGAAGCGCTGCCACAACGGTAAGACAAATAAACATTGCCATGTTTCTAACAATGCTAAGTAAACACTTTCTGATGCCATTAGCCCACCAGAAACAAGGTATAGTGTTCAGACATTGAAATGCTTACGATGACAGATGTTTTTAAATAAACGAGGCATGTATAAAGAACCGGTGTTGCATGTAGTGTTTTCTTATTGAGTGTATGCGTGGAATGTTTGCGTGTAGAATGTTTGCATGTCTGTTTAGCGAACTCAAGATCATGTGTGCACCCATGAACTAAGCAGCTAACATTACATAGCGAAACAGGTTGGAAAAATCACGCACCACAGTTAGAACAGGGCAAACAGTAGCGAACGGTAGTGAGCAAGGAAAGTCTGTATGGGGCGATGGCGTCTCACGTGGGCAATGGCGTCTCAGTAAGACGCCGTGATGATGTGCCCACAGGTCACAGCATCACAAGCACTCTGAATCCCTCATCAATGTGTGTGTGTGTATGTGTATGTGTGTGTGTGTGTGTGTGTGTGTGTGTGTGTGTGTGTGTGTGTGTGTGTGTGTGTGGTGAGTGTATGTGTGTCATTTAAACACAGTAGCTGAATCCCTCATCAAAAAGAGACCCAGTTGAGACGAGAAGTTTGTTGATGAGTGGTATTGAGCATAAAAGGCTCTCCAGTCAACACCACCAGCTTGCCTGCCTGCTAAGACTGTTGCGCTGATGAGTCGGTGAGTGAATCGATGGCTAACCAGCTGTTCTGCAGAAGACCCCAAGAGTTGCCTCTGAGATCTGAATGATGTGAAAGGGACCCACACACACACACCCACACACTCGCGCACACCTCAACCAAGACACACACAGACACACCGGCACACACAGAGATCCGAATCATCTGAAAGGGACCTGTCCCCTAATAATGGTGGAAAATCCCATGCTATTCCTTTTTTTACAAAATGACCTTATTGGTCATGCACATCATGGTCAATTTATGTATCGATCTTAGCCATCCTATGCGTGTTATAACCGCTTTATGCATCGATCTTAGCCATCCTATACAAACGTCATAACTGCTTTATGTAACAGTCTAAGCCATCCTATACACACGGCATAACTGCTTTATGAATCAGTCTTAGCCATCCTATGTGTGTTATAACCACTTTATGTATCAGTCTTAGCCACCCTATACACACGTCATAACTGCTTTATGTATCAGTCTTAGCCATCCTATACACACATCATAACCGCTTTTTGTATCAGTCTTAGCTTTGCGTCTCATGCTCTGTCATTCTGCACCTGGACATCCCTGCACTCCCAACTCTTACCTGTGCTAGGCTCTTAGACCAGATACATTGTCCTACAACGCTGTTTCAAACTTCTTCCACATTTGTGTGTGTGATGAGTGGTGTGTGTGTGTGTGTGTGTGTGTGTGTGTGTGTGTGTGTGTGTGTGTGTGTGTGTGTGTGTGTGTGTGTGTGTGTTTTCCATCTCTCCTCCTCTCTATGGGGAGAACATGAACTTCAGCATGAGGAAAACAACACCTTAGGCAAGATCACATGCTCTCTCTTACACACACACACACACAAACCTCAGCCAAGACCACTGGGTGTCGTAACACACACACACACACACACACACACACACACAGAGACACACACACGCACAAACACACAAACCTCACCCAAAACCATTGTGTGTTGTAACACACACACACACACACACACACACACACACAGACACACACACACCTCAGCCAAGACCGCTGTGTATCAAAACACACACACACACACACCTCTGCCAAGACCACTATGTGTAATAACACATAGACACAGACACACAGGCACACACCGATACACACACCTAAACAGAAAACACACAGGCACACACATAATCGGACACACACACACACCTCAGGCAAGACTGCTCCCGTAACCCCTCACTGGTCACGGGGAGAAAAACAAAAACAACGGAAAGATCACCTGCTGCATCTCCAGGCTCCTGGAGACAAAAACAGAGCAGTGCAGCAGTGTTATCTTTCACACAGCACACTTCAGCAGGCTGGGTCAAATAAGTACACACAGCAGCCTGGAGTTTTAAACCTGTTGTCATGGAGAGTTACATAAGAACATAAGGCATGTTCTACTCTACACTACAAAGGCAAAGGGCAGTAACGACGCAAACACAGAAACGGAGAAAATGCCTTTAATGTTGTCATACTACCCAGTCAAACATGTTGTTGGTATAATAGTGGTGATGCTTCTACTTACTCTACTTTAATAATAGCAAGAAGCAAAAGGTTCAGTCACAAGACAAAGAAGGTGTTTTGTAGTCAATTTACAGTCTAAACTCAATTTGACAAAATATGTAGTTACTGCCTTTAGGCTTTGTAGGGCGGTACTAACCACTGGAGCAGCCTATCACAGCATGTGTAATGCTGACCAGTGGAACACCATATGGGCAGCCATGACTTACTCAAGTGCATGACTCCACTACCAGCACTACCATCAAGGCTAGTTTGTTAGTAGTAGTAGTAGGAGGAGGAGGAGGAGGAGGAGGAGTAGTAGTAGTATTGTTGTTGTTGTTGTTGTTGTTAGGTGACAAACTATTGGAGGAATATGTGTATTTTTTACGACTTCTTGTATACTAACATAGCTTACATCTGTTTGGATTTTTAATGCTACGTGTCATTGTAAAATGATAGTGAACACAGCTATAATGGTCACCAAGGCAACACTCCAGAATGCAGAACTTTGAGAAGAATATTCTAGATTGTTCCGCTGAGCATGTTTACAAGTATGCCTTAAATACAGTCTATGATATACCCTGATTGTACAGCCAGTCAGGGGTTCTATCTCTTTTACCATGGAATAAGGATGTCGGACTTAACATCTTACGTGGGCTAAAAACTCTGACAAAACATGTCAGTCTCTTCATGTGTGAGTGTCAGTGTCTTCTTCATGTCAATTTGGTACTGAGTGACACCTGCTACGGAGGCCTTCCACTGGCCTTCGTGGAGCTACTGTATCCCAGGGGACGGAGGAGGCTGATCAGTGGGAGTCTGTGGGTCTTTTCCTCTCTGAGCTGAAACCCAACAATAGGGACAATAGGAGTAATGGGACTAACATATATCCCATAATGGCTCCATTAGCGCTCTCAAGAACAGTGCTGCTTGTTCCAACAGTACTGTGTCCGCTGTTGGGGATATTAATGTCTTTGCTGTAAATTGCTCTGGCGATTAGGCCTTTAGCACTGGCCGATAGCCAGGGTTTATGCTCAACACCATTATGGCCCTGTGATCCAACCTATATACAGTATGTATCAATTATATGGCGTAGCCGTAGCATTAGAGAGAGACTGTTTTAGCTATCGCCATGACATTAATGCTACCGCTACAGCTAAAACAGTCTCTTTCTAATGTCATGGCGATAGCTAAAACAGTCTCTCTCTAATGCTACGGCTACAGCTAAAACAGTCTCTTTCTAGAGAGACACTGTAGCGGTAGCTGTAGCAGTAGCATGTGTCCAGAGAGAGTGTTCCAGCCCTAGCTGCAGCGGGCATATGGGGAGGGTGTTTGAGCCACAGGCGCAGCACACATCCAAAGAGTGCTTCAGTGCAGAGATTACAGAAAAGCCACAAACAGCCGCTAAGACCACATAGAGACCAAATCTCCCGAGGGCCAGTGTGTGTGTGTGTGTGTGTGTGTGTGTGTGTGTGTGTTTGAGCAGGCAATCTGTTCTGTGTGTGTGTTTATATAACACATGGCGGCTCCTTTGCATGCTAATGACCCTGTTAAATGGCCCCCTCCTCTTCACACACATGCACACACACAAACAAATAAACACACACACTCACACACACACATAAACACACATAGATACACACACACACATACACACACACACACACACAGACACACACACACACACACACACACACATACATACACACACACACACACACACACACACACACACATATACACACAAACACACACATACACACATACATACACGCGCACACACACACACACACATACATACACACACACACACACAAACACACAAACACACACATACATACACACACACACACAGCTGTGAGTGGTGAAGGGAAATCCTGCATATTCATGTTTACTTTATCCAACAAGGTGAGGCTGTGTGCGTGTGTGTGTGTGTGTGTGTGTGTGTGTGTGTGTGTGTGTGTGTGTGTCTAAGGGTAGTGAGAAAAGATGAGAGGAGAGAAACAGTGTGTGTGTGCGTTTGTTAAAAAACTAAAAGAAAAAAGAAAAATATTTGAGTTTTCAGCATTTCCATGTTTGTTAGTTGCATTCTCTCAGTATTTGACTACCTCTATAGTTCCGTGTTTTGGTATTGAAGTGCTGTCTTAGTGCACTGTCTTAGTGCACTGTCTTAGTGGTTTAGTATCTCTATATTTTAGTGCCTGAGTATTTGAGTATTTCTATAATTCAGTGTTTGAGTATTTGCGAGTTTGTATAATTGAGTGTTTGAGTATTTAAGTGTCTTAGTCTTTCTGTATTCACCCCTCACGGGCCCTCAGAGACCTGCAGCATGGTTTATTTACCAGCTCATTCCTCTATTTCAACTTGATGAGCACACTGCATCAATAATGCAAGTGTGTGTATGTGTGTGTGTGTGTGTGTATGTGTGTGTGTGTGTCTATTGATGAGTATGTGTGTCATGTCATGGGATAGAGGTGATAATATATGCCATGTGTTTGTGTGTGTGTGTGTGTGTGCGTGTCCCTGTGTATGCATGCTGTGAATGTGTGTGTATGTGTGTGTGTGTGTGTGTATGGGGGTGGTGACGCAGAGCTGGTGATGTGAGTTGGCTGTGTGAGTACTGTGGCTCACTTAGAGTTTGTATACGTGTGTGTATATGTGTGTGTGTGTGTGTGTGTGCTGTGAATGAGTGTGTGTGTGTATGGGGGGTGGTGACGCAGAGTTGGCTGTGTGAGTACTGAAGCTCACTTAGAGAGCTCTGGCTGCGTTATGCCTAGAAGACAGCCACTAAAATGATAATGCAAAGATAAGTCATTAAAAACTCATCCTCCTACTCATCCAACACACCATCCAAAGGGAACACTACTTTCATCTCTCTCTCTCTCTCTTCAACTCTCTCCTCCGTCTATGTTTGTGTGTGTGTGTGTGTGTGTGTGTGTGTGTGTGTGTGTGTGTGTGTGCGTGCGTTTTTGTGTGCGTGTGTGTGTGTGTTTATGTGTGCGTGCATGCATGTGTGTGTGTATGTGTGTGTGTGTGTGTGTGTGTTTATGCGTGCGTATGTGTACCGTATGTGTGTGTGTTTATGCGTGCATGCGTGCATGTGTGCATGCGTGCGTGTGTTATGTGTGTGTGTGTGTGTGTGTGTGTGTGTATGTGTTTATGCATGCGCATGTGTGTGTGTGTGTGGGTGTGTGTGCATGTCCGTGTCTATGTGTGTGTGTTTCTAATTCCTTTTCCAGAAACATTGTACTGTACTGTATGTGCAGTAATTGCAGATTCCTCTAAGGCCCTTTGTTTTATTTATTTATTTATTTTTATTTATTTATTTTTGTTTTTTGTTTTTAAAAGGCCCTTTTGTTTTAGACGCAAAACAGTTTCTGTGTACTGCAACCTCATATGCCCCCAACGCAGCGTGTTGCATTGCCTGCTCAAGTGTTTCATGGGTGCAGTGTTCTCTGCAGGGTTTGTAATTAGGATGCTTTGTGTACGCTTTGAGGCGGGAGGTACATTTTGCAGGACGTGCCACAGATTTTGTGAATGTTTTGTCTGAGAGGTGTTAAGGGCCTTTTTGGGTTTCCAGTTTTTGAAGAAAGGGCAAATGGTTTGAAGATGTTGTGTTTCAGCAATTGTGTGTACACAAAAATGTGTAAACCAACATTCAGACACACTGTTGCCAAGGACTCTCGTTACCCAGCAAAATTCTCAGAGTTCATTTCCCAGTGTTCAGCAAAAGTGTTAATTTAACAGTGTAAGCGTAAGTTTAAGAGTTGAAATTACACTGTAAAAAGTAGATTTAACTGTAAAGGAGTTAAATATGTAAGGGAGGAGTGTTAAATGAACACTATGCCAGTGTTTATTTTGTCCCAATCTTTGTAGTGTTACAACTGACTCTTTTAGAGTTGATTTAACACAATAGAATTTGCTGTGTGCACAACCAACAACGTTCACACACATTGTAGCTGAGACCTCTTCACAGCACCCAACAGGCACAGCACCCAGAGACTTTCCCCAGACTTTCTGAGGGAGTAGAAACTTCTGGAAAGAAACTACAGTACAAAATGGAGTCCCTATGCAAACAGATGGGGAGGCACGGCACGGCGTGTTGCGGTGCGGTGCTGTGGGTGGGTGGGAGCGTCTCCATTAGAATTTCAATGATCACGGAAGGCCAGAGCCCCTGACTCATCGCTTCTGACGGCCTGGTTGCCTAGCACCTTCTGAGTGAGGCATTGATCAGATTGAGCCAGCCAGGACTTCAGTCCATCTCTCTCAATCAGACCCCCCCCCAACAAACACACACACACACACACACACACACACACACACACACACATACACACACCCCACGCCCGGCATTCACGCCTGCCCTCCCCACATACACACCACCAACACCCCTCCACACACACACACACACACACACACACACGCCTAGCCTCCCCACATACACACTACCAGCACACACACACACTACCAGCACACACACACACACACACACACAGCCCATCAGCGGCATTCACGCCTGCCCCATCACCATCACCATCACCATCCACCCACCTCCTTACTCAGCAGTAGAGCCCAGCCATGCTCTGGAGTACACAGCCCCCCCATCACTCACTGTGGGCTCAGCGCAATGTGCAATGTGCCAGACTGCCATTATGCTGGTCACTCCACTAGCAGAACAAACAGCTGAGAGAGGGGGGGGGGGGGGGGGGGGGGGGAGGGAGGGAGAGAGGGAGAGGAAGAGAGGGAGAGGAAGAGAGGAAGGGAGAGGTTGAGAGGGAGAGAGTGGGGGTGGGAGAGAAAGAGAGAGAAAGAGAGAGAGGGAGAGGAAGAGAGGGAGGGAGAGGTTGAGAGAGAGACAGAGCAGGGGTGGGAGAAAGAGAGAGAGAGAGAGAAAAATAGGGAGAAAGAGGAAGAGAATGAGAGAGGGGGGGGCAGCATACTTCCTTCCCTGGGGAGAGGTCAATGTGATATCATAAACTCTAGAATACAACAACTTCACTTGCCCTCCCAACCACACACACACACACACACACACACACACACCCGCACACACACACACACACACACACACACACACACACACACACACACACACACACACACACACACCAGCTGTGCAGGAAACATGATAGGATTTCGTCTACCACCGTTAATGATAAACAGTCGATTTCTACCATCAGTGCCATCAACAGAAATAGCCCCGAATTCTA
>CM059282.1:26504896-26517396 GCA_030347295.1 Setipinna tenuifilis | reverse complement strand
ACACACACTGACTCCGCTTTGGACTCGCACACACACACACAAACACACACACCAACAAACACACACACTGACTCCACTTTGGACTCCCGCACAGCGCACACACACACATATACATACACACACACACACACACACACACACACACACACACTGACTCCACTTTGGACTCCCACACACACACACACACACACACACACACACACACACACACACACACTCCACTTTGGCCTCCACTCTTTTAGCCAAGCAAACGGACGCCTTATCAGCCAGCTCCTGCGAGACAGCCCTTATGATAATCCGCTCCTGTGTGCCGATCAGGGCCCTCTCTCTGGCATGGCTTTCTTGGCCAGGAGGCAGGGGAGCAGGTTTGACACACACACACACACACACATACGCACACACACACTCATGCACACACACACACACACATATGCACACACACACTCATGCACACACATACACACACACACACACACTCATGCACACACACACGCACACTCATGCACACACGCACACACACACACACATACATACACACACACACACACACACACACACACACACACACACACACACTCTGGCAGAGTGAGCAGTGGAGGAGTCTAATACTCAGAGCGCTGAGGTACCTGCTGGACCTGCTCAACCAGATGGTGCAAAAGAGGGAATAAAACACCCAAATGTTCTGGAGTGTGTGTGTGAGTGTCTTTGAGTGTGTGCAAGTGTGTGTGTGTGTGTGTGTGTGTGTGTGCGGGTGTGTACGTGTAGCTGTGCGTGGGTGTATATGTGTGTAGGATGGATGGGGCACCAGTGCAGCATAATTACCCACACACACACACACACTCTGCTGTCGTGTCAATCTGCCCCAGCCCCAGGGAATGCCTAATTGCCCCTGTCAACCACCACTCGCCCCCGCGCCCCCCCTCCTCCTGCCCCCCCACTGTCCCCTGGGCATCCGGTGACGGTATGCCGATGTCGCCGTGGCGCCGTGCTCTCGGCCAATCAATGAGTGAGCTGCTAAGTGACACGCGCTGCTGTCATGTCATCGCCTCGGGGACACTTGTCCTCCGCTGCCCCGGGGCGCTCGTGTTTGCTCAGGCCCGTCTCCGTGGAGACCAAGCGATGGGGCCCGGGGGAGGTGGGGGGGGGGGGGGGGGCTTGTCTGTTCCACATGCATCTACAAATAGAGTGAGCAACACTACAAGTGTCTCATGCTTTCTGTTGCCCCAAGCAAGTGTGTGTGATATCTATTGGTCAATGACACAAAGCCCACTCATGGGGGCCACTCGTGCTTGATGGGGTGAAGAATTACATTAGGAAAACTAGATTTGGCTTCTCTTATCAGGGTAGGGGGGGCTGGGTTGTGACCACCATCCACTCGCCTCCTGGTTTTTGGCCATCTTGGAGAACTAGACCTGCAGTCTGGCAACTAGCTTTGCCTGACTTTATTTCTAATTAAACCAACAGCTGTGTATGTTTGAACAAGTAGTTTTCCCCTACCTTACTCTGAATTTTGACAAGTAGTTTCCCCTACCTTAATCTGGCACTTAGTGTAGCTTTGTCTAATTTCATCTATAACCGGACCAACAGCTTTGTCTAGCTTAATCTGCATTTGGACGAGTTGTTTGTTTACACTACCCTAGATTGTCCTTCCTTAATTTCTATTTGCACAAGTAGGTTTGTTGTTGTTTAGTTTTAAATAGTTTAGCCTACTACTCTAACCCTAGCACCTGGCTACTGTAATCCCCCTAGCAGAGTGAGCTGTGCAGCAGCTGGTGTTGGTGTAGGAACACACATTGTCATATATACAAAGGCCCACATGAGTAGGATAAACACAAACACACACACACACAGAAGTACTCAGAGACACTTACACATGCATGCACGCACACACACACACACACACACACACACACACAGAAGTACTCAGAGACACTTACACATGCATGCACGCACACACACACACACACACACACGCACACACAAACACACATAAACATACTGTATACACAGATACTGTATGCACAAACAAACAGACATAAACACACACACACACACACACACACACACACACACACACATCCCCACTCAGGGCTTTCACATGCAATCTCATCACACACACACACACACACACACACACACACACACACACACACAAGCACATATAAAAGCACACACACACACACACATAAAAGCTCCCCCACCACAAACACACACACACACAAGCGCACGTACAAGCTCCCCCACCATAAACACATACATACACACAGACAAGCAAACACTCACACACACGCAAGCACATGCACACAGACACACACATGTGCACACACACACGCACACAGACACACACAGGCACACACACACACACAAACGCACATACAAGGTCCCCCACCATAAAAACATACATACATACAGACAGACAAGCAAACACTCACACACACACACAAGCCACACGCACACAGACACACAAACACACACACAAGTGCACATACAAGCTCCCCCACCATAAACACATACATACACACAGGCAAGCAAACACTCACACACCCACAAGCACATGCACACAGACACACACATGTGCGCGCACACACACATTGACAAGATGGCAGTAGTAGTAGCTAGTATTTATTTTCTGTATTCAGACTAAACCTTACGCAGAATAAGCTGCTATCAAGGTTAAGACCAGGGTCTGTGTTCCCTCTCTCTTTCTCTTTTCATCTCTCTCTCTCTCTCTCTCTTTCTCTCTCTCTCCCTCTCTCTCGCTTTCGCTTTCTTTAAATAAACCAATAAACCCATCATTATGAACGGCTAATTAAGCACTCTGTGTCTCATCATTGCTCAATCTAATCAGGGGGAAAATTAATATCTCAGCGCCATTTTGATCAAAAGTAAGCCATCACGCTATGCTAATCTGTGTGCTCGTGTAATTGGATTGACTTTGAAATAATCACCACAATCTCAGAGTTATTTAATAAAACAGAACAGCCGCAGGGCATGCCTTTATTTACGCTCGTTGTGTACACTAAAAAACAATATAGATTCCAATTCCGTGCTGCTAAGTGCTCGTAGGAATGCCGTTTGTGTGTAAACGTGTCACATGATAATTTAATGCCCCCCCCCCCCCCCCCCCCCCCCACCACCACCGAGCGCAGGAAAGGAGCTTGCTGTTGCACACGCTCAGAGCAAAAGGAAACATAAAACACACACTAATGTGACTGGATGGCTGTCTTAAAGACTTAGACTGTCTGTGCTGATGTGATGCTTATAGTCGTCGTGTTATGTTCACTCTAGTGCTATAGGAGCGGTTAGCGTGGTGAGTTAGCAAAGTTATTGTGCCTGGGGATTGTGCTGTTGTTTCTCTGCTGCAGCTGAAGTACATCCACTTCACACAGTTGACCTAAACACACACTAGCACACACACACACACACACACACTAGCACACACACACACACAGCACATCCCCACGCAGAGCTTTCGCTGTTTTATTGTACGTGTGAGTGTGACATGCTGTTGTGAATATAACAACAGCACGGTACTCCCATGACCTTCGACCCTCAACACATACTGAAGATGGCCTCGCCACAGAGAACTCACATACACACACAGCCATTACTGGGGGGACCAACGACACCACACACACACACACACGCACACACACACACACACACACACACACACACTGCAGAGAGCTCACATGCGCACACAGCACATTTTTTTTATTTTTACCACTATTATTTTTATTTATTTGGGTTTTAATTTTGTGTTATTTATGCACTTGTTATGCACTATGTATGCCCTGTCGGATAAAATGCACTATATAAATAAATTGAACTTGAACTTGTATTTGAACAGTAGTCCCCTGGGGGGCCAGCGACACCACACACACACACACACACACACACACACACCGAGCTACAGCATAAAGCTATGGCAGGCAGTTTTCAGTGTTTACTTTCTTTCCTTCCTTCCTTCCTTCCTTCTTTCCGTCTTTCTTACCACCCACCCAAAAAGAGACCCGCCCTTGCTCTTTTCGTTTCTCTGCATTGGCTTTCCGTTGCAGCCAAAATTAAATTCAAATCCCTTACTTTAGGAAATGAGTAGGACTGAGACCCAGCAGACTCTGGGTTTAATGGGACGGAAGTCTTAGCCAGCTCCTCCACTCCAATCCTACCCTCCAAGGGATGTGTATTCTAAAAAACAGCCTAATATTTTTTGAGGCTTTATGAGAGTGCAGTGTGTGTGGTGGTCTGGTTTTGTTGGATGGCATTCTGGATGTGTGTGTGTGTGCCATCCTGAGCATTTGAGAGTGCAGTGTGTGTTCTATCCTGAGCATTTTGCTTAAGGGGGTGGGGGGGTGGGGGGTACATCAGGGCAATTCAGGGGACCCAGAGCTTTGCATGGGCCCACAGAAGACTATGATAGGGTTGGGGTGGGGGCCCAAACTTATCAAAGTCAAATTTAAAAGTCAGCTTTATTGTCAAAAAAACATATGTACAGGTTGCACACACAGATCTTATTCTCTTTCAGGGGGCCATGATGTCTTGCGCTGTGGATCAGGCATGGTATTGAGTGTTGTTAGCAGTGTAGATCAGGCATGTTAGTGTTGTTAGCAGTGTAGATCAGGCATGTTAGTGTTGTTAGCAGTGTGGGCAGGCGTGGTACTGAGTGTTGTGTGGTTAATGACAGAGACCATGCTGAAGAGACAGGTGACAGCAGCCAAGCCATTACATACAACCACACACACACACACACACACACACACACACACACACACTTCGACCAGTGTTGCACAGAGCCACACCATTACAGGCAATGGCAGAGACCATGCTGAAGAGACAGGTGGTGCGGTTGGATGGTGCTCTGGGGCAGCAGCAGGAGAAGACAGGGGCCAACATGGAGCCCTTTGAGTGCACAGATGACCCAATCGTCCCTGATGGCTCTGATTTTAAATGTTCTGTGTGTGTGTGTGTGTGTGTGTGTGTGTGTGTGTGTGTGTGTGTGTGTGTGTGTGTGTGTGTGTGTGTGTGTGTCTGTGTATATGTGTGTGTGTGTGTGTGTGTGTGATGGCTCTGTTTTTAAATGATCAGTGTGTGTGTGTGTGTGTGTGTGTGTGTTGGCTCTGATTTTAAATGTTCTGTGTGTGTGTGGGTGTCAGTGTGTGTATGTGTGTGTGTCTGTGTATATGTGTGTGTGTGTGTGTGTGTGTGTGTGTGTGTGTGTGTGTGTGTGTGTGTGTGTGTGTGTGTGTGATGGCTCTGATTTTAAATGTTCTGTGTGTGTGTGTGTGTGAGAGTGTCAGTGTCAGTATGTGTCTGTGTATGCATGTGAGTGTGTGTGTGCACACATATGTTTGAGTGTGTGTGTGTGTGTGTGTGATGGCTCAGATTTTTATAATGCCTTATGTGTCACTGAAGGCCCTATTTTTCAAAGTCCTACAGTATGTGTGTGATGAACATGAATAAAAGTACTCACACTGAGAACTCTGGCAGATAAAAAGCTTTAATCACCAGCAGTGATGTAACACTTGTTATACAGACACACACACACACACACACACACACACACACACACACACACACACACACACACACACTTCATCACACAAACATTACATCACTGGTGGTGATTAAACCTTTTTATCGACTGGAGCTCTCAGTGTGCGCACTTTTATTCCTGTTCAGCTAAGTCCTTTTTGAGTCCAGCACCTACTTTAAACTTTTGATCTGTGTGCCTCTTTTTCACCTACAGTAGCCTGTCTGTCTGACGGCCCTGTTCTTTGATTTTTACAGTTTTCACACTTCTCTCAACACAGTGTTCCCTTTTTCAAAACTGCTAACCCAGTGTGCTGTACCAACATACAGTACAGTACTGCATCGCCTCTCATACAGTACTGCATCACCTCTCACCTTGCCTGCCTGCTACTGACCTGCATGCCTCTTCTGCCATCTTCACCAGGTATGAACAACAGCTGGACACAGTGTTTTTAGATAAACGTGTGACAACTAACGCACCACATCTGCTTTGAACTTTGAACTACTTGAAAAGAAATTGAGATTGCCACTCACACTACATCTGAGCACATCAGTTAACGTTTGCTGCAAAATGCCATACAGCTAGTGTGAAAGAGAACACCGTTTGGCTACCATAGTCTATGGTTGGTGAAAAAAGTGTTTAGAGTTTAAAAAAAAATAGCCATGGTATTGAGACACGTGTGAAAATTGATTGGCAAAAACTGTAATGTCCTATGTGTGCTGTTTCAACCCTAGAGTTAGGTGTATGTGTCGTAATTTCTGTAAAAGGGAAAATTGTGTTTATCTGCATAGGAGTATATGCCTCTGTGTAGTAGTGGAAATATCTTTTGAGACTCAGCAGGAAACCTAATAGGTAACTGCGTTTTCAATACCAAGTGAGTGTAGTCTAACTTTAGGGCCTTGCTTACATGGTTGAGAGTCTGAGTTCCCTGCTTATGAATATGGCACAGATCCTTATATACAATATTCATCAGTATATATTTGGAAGATAGAGTAGATGTGCTGGTTAGAATGGTCAGGAGATGCTTGTCTAGTGTGACTATTCTCTCGGTGAATGCATTAAAAATCTGGTGAACAGAAAGATCTCTCCTGTTTACTTTCTACTTCTTTTTGGGTTTTTTCTCAGAAGGCCGTTAACATGCAGAACTCTTTCCATGCTAGTTGAGGTATGGTGCTGGGATTCATGTTACCAATCTAAACAAACATGGAGATAGTCACTGACACATTGCAGGATGATGTGGGTTACACAGTCATTTTACAATGACATAGAGCCTTATTACCCCCCTGGCCATTGAGACTTTAAACCAACATGTAATTGACAAGACAAAATACTTTACTTACTTAAGTCTTAGTCTGGGATTGGCATAATAGGCCCACATGCATTTTAATGACAAAATGAATGATTTAAAGAAGTGAGTGTGCATTTTAAAATAGGGCATGTGAATGTCCAAAAACTGTGTTGCATTTGAGACTGTGTGCCCATTATGGAGTTGGAGTAAATTGGTGTAAATGGAGTAAATTTGCCCTTTTTTCCCTCTTTTCTTACATCATGTATGTATGCTGTCATAAAGATACCTTGTTGCTTCAGCTAGTTCAATCAGATGAGTATTATCCATGGATTCATTTGTTAAAGAGAGTGATAAGAATGAAATTAAAAACAGGGCGTCCAACCAAAGAACAGAGCTGTAAAATGTGAAACATTTGTGTTTTAGGTCATTATTGTGTGCTAATCTATTTTAATTGCAAAATGAATGAACATTACAAACAGTGATATGAAAGCTCTGCGGTCTGCTTTAAAAGTGTGTGTGCTGATCTATGCACTCTAGAGGGCTGTGTTGCCGTGGCTACATCACAGTGGTGACATGGAGGATTGAGCCGGCTCTCTGATGAGCCTTTGAGAGCCTCATCATTACAAGGTCAAATGAGTGCAGCCAAGCCATTACATACAACCACACACACACACACACACACACACACACACACACACACACACACACACACACACACACTTCGACCAGTGTTGCACAGAGCCACACCATTACAGGCAACCACACATACACACACACACACACACACACACACACACACACACACACACACACACACACACACACTCCAACAAGCATTGCACACAGCCACACCATTACACACAATCGCACACACACAGTTCGACCAGCACTGCACAGAGCAACGCTCTTATACACAACCACACACACACACCACCATAGCATTGCACACAACTACACACACACACAGCTAGCCACACCATTAAACACCCACACACTCATTTCACCCAGCATTACACACCAAGAATGCCCACTGGAGTGTGAAGCCAGCATGTGGTTTATGTCACACACTAAGGCACCACGACAAGAGTGTGTGTAGGGGGGGTAGGAGGAGGTGTGTGTAGGTGCATGTGGTGGTGATGAAATTACAGAGAGAGGGAGAAAGGGGGAAAGAGAAAAAATATTTTGACCACCTGTGTGTGTGTGTGTGTGTGTGTGTGTGTGTGTGTGTGTGTGTGTGTGTGTGTGTGTGTGTATGTGGGAGGGTGTGAGGGTGTATGTGTGTGTGTGTGTATGTATGTGTGTGTGTATGTGTGTGTGTGTGTGTGAGAGTGCCTGTATGAGTGTGTACATGTGTGCATGCGTATATGTGTGTGTGAGTGTGTGTGTGTGTGTGTGTGTGTGTGTGTGTGTGTGTGTGTGTGTGTGTGTGCTTCAGCACACTCCTCTCATGGTAATGAGATAATGCCTCACTCAGCGTCTCTCTGCCACCTGATGAGTGTCGCTGGGGAGACTGCCTCTTCACTCTCCTCTCCCGTCCTCTCTCTTCTCTCTCTCCTCTTCTCTCCTTGCCTCTCCTCTCTTCCTCTCCTTGCCTCTCTCCTCTCTTTCTCCTCTTCTCTCCTTGCCTCTCCTCTCTTTCTCTCCTTGCCTCTCTCCTCTCTTTCTCTCCTCTCCTCTTCTCTCTCTTCTCTTCCTCTCCTTGTCTCTCCTCTCCTCTCGTCTCTTCTCCTCTTCTCTCCTCCTCTGCTCTCCTTGCTTCTCCTCTCTTCCTCTTCTCCCCAATGCTCCACCCTCCTCCCCTCCCCATGTCTTCCTTCTCCTCCCTTCCTCTCGTCCTCTCTCTTCTCTCTTCTCTCCTCTCTCCTCCCTTCCATGTCTCACCTCTCCTCTCCTCCCCTTTCTTCTCCTTCTCAATGCTCCCCTCTCATCTCCTCTCTTCTCCACGCCTTCCTTCTCCTTGCATCTCCTCTCCTCCTCTCTCTTCTCCTCTCTCCTCTCCTCCCTTCCTCGTCTCGCCTTTTCTCTCCTCTCCTCCCCTCCCCTTTCTTCTTCTCTCCAATGCTCCCTTCTCACCTCCTCTCTTCTCCATGCTTTCCTTCTCCTTGCATCTCGTCTCCTCCTCTCTCTACTCATCTCTCCTCTCCTCCCTTCCTCGTCTCGCCTCTTCTCTCCTCTCCTCCCCTCCCCTTTCCTCTTCTCTCCAATGCTCCCTTCTCACCTCCTCTCTTCTCCATGCTTTCCTTCTCACTGCATCTCCTCTCCTCCTCTCTCTTCTCATCTCTCCTCTCCTCCCTTCCTCGTCGTGCCTCTCCCCTGCTCTCCCCCACAGCTGACAGCCTGGATTACCTAGACAAATTAATGGCCCTATAATTTGATTTTCCCCAGGATGGCCCCTCTAAGTGACTCCAGCAGCGAAGACTTGTTTGAGCGAGTCCATTGCACAATGACAGTGCTGCCAAATGGAGCCTGCATACTAACCACAGGACTGAGCCCCCCCCCCCCACCCACACACACAGACGGACAGGAATGCAGACCTGGGGGAGGGGGGGGGGTTGACAGACACACAGAGAAAGCGGTAGAGAGAATGACAGGTAGACAGAGAGAGAAAGAAAGAAATGGAGGGATGCAGGGAGGGATAGAGAGAATGAGCCCACACACTAACCACAGGAAAGCACACCCCCACACCCCCACCCCACCCCCTCAACACAGGAACAGGGATGCAGAAGCAATGGGAATAGAGAATAACAGACAGATAGACATAGAGAGAGGGAGGGAGAGAATAACAGAAAGGACAGACAGACAGACAGACAGTGGGAGGGAGAGAATAACAGACAGACAGACAGACAGACAGACAGATAGATAGATAGATAGATAGATAGATAGATAGATAGATAGATAGATAGATAGATAGATAGATAGACATAGAGAGATGGGAAGGGAGAGAATAACGGACAGACTGACTAAGAGTGATATGACAGACAGAGAGAGAGAGGGTGACGGAGGGAATGACACAGACAGACAGACTGAAAAGCAGGTGGGATACAGAGAGCGACAGAGAGAGAAAGAGAGAGAGACAGAGCAACAGAGAAAGAGAGAGGGAGAGAGAGAGAGGATGATAGAGAGAATGACAAACAGATGGAAAGAAAAAGAAAGATAGAGAGAATGACAGATAGAGAGAAATAGGATGATGGAGAGAATGACAGATGTGTTTATATTGTTGTTTATAAGATGTTTAGTGTACCACTGTGGGCCTAGGGAGCACTTAATTTCAAATGTTGTGTATGACCTGCACATATGGCTTTGATAAACAATCTGACTTTGACTTTGCCTTTGACAGAGAGGGAGATAGAGAAAATGATAGACAGAGAAAGATGATGAAAGAGACGATGACAGGCAGAGAGAGAGATACAGACTAATGACAAACAAACAAACAGAGATACGGACAATGACAGACAGACAGATGGACAGGGATACAGACAATGACAGACAGAGAGAGAGGTACAGACTAATGACAGACAAACACAGATAGACAGGGATACAGACAATGGCAGACAAACAGACATAGATACAGACAATAACAGACAGACAGATGGACAGGGATACAGACAATGACAGACAAACAGACAGACAAACAGAGAGCTGGATACAGACAATGACAGACAGAGAGACTGGTATAGACAGAGAGAGAGAGAGACCGACAGAAATAAAGACACAGAGAGAGAGAGAAATAACGAAGAATAGAGTGAATGACAAGAGAGAGAAAGAGAGGAGCATACAGAGAGTGACAGTCAGACAGACAGAGAGACAGACAGAGAGAGAGAAATAAAGACAGACAGAGACAGAAGGGCATACAGACAGACAGACAGAGAGAGAGAGATAAAAATCAGGGCTGCTCAAGTTTGCCTCTTATCCTATTTGCTACCTGAGCTCAAAATCCCACTCTAATTCGAGAGCAGAATTGAAATTCAAGAGTCAACCTCGATTCATCTCTAAATGTTGCACTGCGCTGGGCTGCGCTGCGCTCATGGAGACTCAGGACTGATGAATGCAGATGGAGCCTGTGAGGAGCCACGAGAGCGTAAATTTAACATCACGTGTGGACTTATTTATACTCCTCTGCGTTTGTTCATTATTTCAGGAGCACTGAGCACTTACCGGCCTGGCCCTGGCTGGGGGGCTGGGGCTGGGGGGAGCTGGAGTGGCTGTGGATGAAGGCATCTACCCAGTGCAGAGTGCAGTGAAACATCTGCCACATAGCGTGCTGTTGCTGTTGCTGTTGCGTTGCCATGGTGAGCCTCTGTTTGCAGAGTTCCATTCCAGGAAATCCATTCTAAGTAAACAAAACAGACATTGGGGAAACAGGGCAAGTGTCTGCAAACTTCCTGTATGACCTGTGTGTGTGTGTGTGTGTGTGTGTGTGTGTGTGTGTGTGTGTGGGTGGGTGTGTGTGGGCGTGTGTGGGTGTGTGTGTGGGTGGTGTATGTGTGTGTGGGTGTATAGGTGTTTGTGTGTGTGGGGGGTGGATGATAGATAAACACACAGACAGATGGACAGACAGACAGATAAACAGACAGACAGACAGACAGACAGACAGACAGACAGAGGCAGATACAGATAAATAGTGATCGAGATAGATCACATTTACATTAAAAGATCATACATTCATCCTATACCCCCTCATTAGTAAACATACACATAAAGTAACATTATAATATAAAATATACATAAACTGCTTGCTTTATTGGCATCATATTCTGTTAGCCACAGAGGACCATATTACACACTCTGTGTATATCAGTGAAGGTGGGGTAGCTGTGGTCTAATGGGTGAGGAGTTAGTCTTGGGTTTAGGGTCGCAGGTTTGATTCCTGGAACAGTAGGGTAAGTGTGTGTGTGTGTGTGTGTGGGGGGGGGGGGTTGGGTGTAATATCCAGCACTGAGGGTAATTGTGTCAGTGTACATAAAAATCCCAAACAAACACACCGCACAAAGGACGCAATTATGCTGTAATTCGCTGGCTTTGTCTGTTGCAAAACACACTCATTATGCCTCCCTGCCTGGCTGACCACAGGACACACAGTGCCCAGAGTGCCCAGTGCCAAGGCAGTGCTGCAGCCCTCCAACTCAGGAGCACAACTAACACACACACCACACACACAGGAGCACAACTAACACACACCACACACAGGAGCACAACTCACACACACACACACACACACACACAGGAGCACAACTCACACACACACACACACACACACACCACGCAGAGCACAACAAACACACACCACACACATGCACAACTAACACACACCACACACAGGAGCACAACTCACACACACACACACACAGAAACACAACTAACACACACACCACACACAGGAGCACAACAGACACACACACATCACACACAGGAGCACAACTCACACACACACATCACACACCACGCAGAGCACAACAAACACACACCACACACATGCACAACTAACACACACCACACACAGGAGCACAACTCACACACACACACACACAGAGCACAACTCACACACACACACACCACACACAGGAGCACAACTCACACACACACACCACACACAGGAGCACAACTCACACACACACACACAGAGCACAACTAATACACACACCACACACAGAGCAGCCCTGCTTCCCAACCACCAGGATGTGT
>CM059282.1:26492396-26497396 GCA_030347295.1 Setipinna tenuifilis | reverse complement strand
ACACACACACACACACACACAAGGCCTTGATCTCCCTACAGGAGGAGCCTGTCCCAGAGCGGAGGGGATTACATCTCCACTAAGCCTGACAGGGGCCTGCTGGAGCCCTCAGCCATGCTGGGTCTGAATCTAATGTGGGGTGTGTGTGTGTGTGTGTGTGTGTGTGTGTGTGTGGGTGTGGGTGTGTGTGTGTGTGTGTGTGTGTGTGTGTGTGTGTGTGTGTGTGGCTAGAGTGGAGCCTGACAGCGGGCTACTGAACCCCTCAGCCATGCTGGATCTAATGCATGGTGTTTGAGTGCGTGCGTGTGTGTGTGTGTGTGTGTATGTGTGTGTGTGTGTGTGGTTGGGGGGGCTAGAGTGGATCATGAGAGGGGCCTGCTGAACCCCTGAGCCATGCTGGATCTAATGTGGGGTGTGTGTGTGTGTGTATGTGTGTGTGTGTGTGTGTGTGTGTGTGTGTGTGTGGTTGGGGGGGCTAGAGTGGATCATGAGAGGGGCCTGCTGAACCCCTGAGCCATGCTGGATCTAATGTGGGATGTGTGTGTGTGTGTGTGTATGTGTGTGTGTGTGTGTGGTTGGGGGGGCTAGAGTGGATCATGAGAGGGGCCTGCTGAACCCCTGAGCCATGCTGGATCTAATGTGGGATGTGTGTGTGTGTGTGTGTGTGTGTGTGTGGGTGTGGGTGTGTGTGGGTGTGTGTGGGCCCTGAGAGGGGCCTGCTGAACCCCTGAGCCATGCTGAATCTGGATCTAATGTGGGTGTGTGTGTGTGTGTGTGGGGGGGGGGGGGGGGGGACGCTCGAGTGGAGCATGAGAGGGTCTCACTGAAGTGGCTTGGCCTTGCAGTAATGCTCAATCTGATCTGGATCTGTTTGTATGTGTGTGTGTGTGTGTGTGTGTGTGCGTGCGTGTGTGTGCATGTGCGTGTGTGTCTATGTCCTTGTGTGTCTGTGTGTGTGCGTGTGTGTGTGTGTGTGCGTGCGTGTTTTTGTGTGTGTGTGTGTGTGCGTGTGCGTGTGCGTGTGTGTGTGTGTGTGTGTGTGTGTGTGTGTGTGTGTGTGTGTGTGTGCATATGACTCAAAGAGTAAGAGAAGAGAATGAGGAGGGTGAGTAAATGGTGTGCTTCTCTACAGCTTATCACACAAAGCAGTGAGTTTAGCTGCTAATTTAGTGCCTTAATTTAGGGCTTTACTCATCCTCTCGTCCCTGAGTACAGAAACACAGCAGCACTACACAGATGATCACGAACATCATTTAAAAACTTTCAGTGTTTCACACAGAAGCAGCAGATCAAAGGCAGACATTTGTTTGGAGTGAATGATGCTGTGGAACACAGGCCCTTACTTAGCAGCTGCTCCTTCCTGGGTCCAGACCATTTACACACACACACACATACACACTCACTCACTCACACACACACACACACACACACACACACTCACTTACTCACACACACACACACACACAGGTCCACATAGCTGTTACCGATAAGAGCTGCCAGTACACACTGACACAAAAGAATTGTGGGTGAGTGACCTGATGCATACTTGCAAGTGTGTGTGTGTGTGTGTGTGTGTGTGTGTGTGTGTGTGTGTGTGTGTGTGTGTGTGTGTGTGTGTGTGTGTATGTGTATGTGTGCTAGCAGCTCTGAAACAGCAGCAGCTCTTTACTCCGAGCCACAGGAACCAACAGCAGGCCTGGCCAAACTCTCTCTGACTCAACACTGAACACACACACACACGCTCACACACACACACTCACAAAAACACTCTGACCCAACACTGAAAGGGGCAGCTTGTATATTTTGCACCAATTTGGACGGATCCTAACAGAGCCTGTGACACGGGTCATTCCGAGCTCAGTCATTCCAAAGAGAAGGGTCTGCGCCCTTTTTACCGTTTCATTTTTCAGCAAAGAATGCTGTTTTTATCACTGTTCAAAGCAACAATGCGCAACACAACATTCTGTGTCAAAACAGTAAAAACGATTTCAAATGTGCTGATCCCTTTCCTTGGAACTATGCCAGCCAGTTTGTCCTACACCTGCAGCTGGGGTGCACACAGTCATTTTATTTTTGCTGAGATGTCATGAGGGCATCGTCATGGAAACACACAATAATTCTATTAGTGCTATGGCGTCATGAAAGCATCGTCATGGAAACAGACAATAATTCTATTAGTGCTGAGACGTCATGAAAGCATCATCCTGGAAACCAACAACCATCACCTTCCAGACACTGAACAAAAAAATGGGGGAAAAATGGGGAGAAAGAAAGTCAGTTGGATGAGATTTGTGTTGACAGAAAGATGTGTCCTTGAGTTAGTTTGTGTTTGTGTGTGTATATATATATATGTGTGTGTGTGTGTGTGTGAGAGAGAGAAAGAGAAAAAGAGTGTGTGTGTGTTTGTGTGTGTGTGTATTTGTGTGTGAGAGAGAGATTTAGAAAGAGAGAGAGGGAAAAAAAGAGAGAAAAGAGTGTGTGTGTGTGTGTGTGTGTGGTAATGACATGGAGATGAATGCAAAGCTTGTGTCATGGCTCAAGGCATCAAAGGAAGGAAAAACAAAATCACAATACCTGGTCATGGTTCAATGCCACTGAACTGGGCTTGTGTGTGAGTGTGTGTGTGAGTGTGTGTGTGTGTGTAGGTCTGTGTGCAGGTATGATAGATAGTGTGTGTAAATCAGTTGTATGAAAGTGTTTTTGGGGGATACTATGTGTGCATGCCCTTGCATGTGTGTGTGTGTGTGTGTGTGTGTGTGTGTGTGTGTGTGTGTGTGTGTGTGTGTGTGTGTTGGGGTATGCTAAGTGCTTGGGGTATGCTAAGTGCTTGGGGTATGCTTGATTGTGTAATGCACAGATGCTGTAACACCCCAACCCCCATACACACAATAATGACACACACACACACACACACACACACACAATAATGACACACACACACACACACACACTTATTACAAACACATGTAGCCTCCAGCAGCACACACATGACACACACAGTCCTTGAAGCAAGATGCACAGATGCTGCCATTCTACAGCACACTCAATAAACACCCAAAACTGTTCAGCACCTTGGATAGCACCCGTCTCCTCTTTGCACCTCACAGCCTCAGGCACAGATGCCACATCTCCACAGTAAAGTGGAAACACACAACACAAGGAGCTCAACACCTTGGACAGCGTGTACTTCATGCCCCTTTGCAGCCTGTGTCTGATGTGTGTATTTGTGTGTGTCGTACAGATGCCATAACACCACAGTGAACTGAAAACACCCAACACGAGGAACTCAGCACCTTGGACAGCGTGTTCTTTATGCCCCTTTGCAGCTTGTGTGTGTGTGTGTGTGTGTGTGTGTGTGTGTGTGTGTGTGTGTGTGTGTGTGTGTATGTGTGTGTGCCGTACAGATGCCGTGACACCACAGTGAATTCAATTTAAAATCAGTGCCTTGGCCCATGATCATCTGTTCCTGTTTGGATGCTATTCTTCCCCTGCCCACTCATCATGACCGTTCAGCACCACGGACACCTCCATGGACACGCCACACTGGCCTTCAGCACCCTGGAGAGCGACTAGATTGTATATATACTTGCCTTGAGTGTAGACACTGTATGTGTGACGAAAGGGGGGGGTGGTGTGACAGCACACACACACACACACACACACACACATGCACACGCGCACACACGCGCACACACATACGCAGACACACATACGCGGACACACACACTCACACACACACACACACACCCCACAACAGCCATTCAGCACCATGGACAGCTCCGGTCTAGTTTCCACCCTCGCAGTCAGAGACTGCACATAAACACTATGCTGAGCAGGCCGGCTGGCTGGCACCACTGGACAGTCACGATACACCCAGTGGCTGTTCAGCACCACGGAGAGCAGCTTATTTACACCTCCGCTGCCTCACAGCTGGGTGCCACAATAACCTGAGGAGGTGCAGTATATCAGCACCAAGGACAGCTCCATAGGCAACCAATGGTGCTGAGAAAAGTGACAGTCTTAGGTGGTGGTGTGCCATTAAGGAGGTGTTCTGACCTTATCAAAGTGTGTGTGTGTGTGCTTTGTGTGTATGTGTCTGTATGTGTGTGTGTATGTGTCTGTATGTGTGTATGTGTGGGTATGTCTGTGTGTGTATGTGTCTGTATATGTGTGTGTGTGTGTGTGTAGAGACATTATTTTAGCACCATGGACAGCTCCATATGCAGGCAGTGTGTTGTGTTGGTATGCCCCAGGGCTGTGTGAGAATCTTAGGTGGAGTACCATTAAGGGGACTAACAAAGCTGTTAGCAGCAATGGACCCTGTAGTAATGACAAGTTTGTGTGTGTGTGTGTGTCTATGTATGTGTGTCTGTATATGTGTGGGTCTGTGTGTGATTGGGTGTGTGTATGTGTGTTTGTGTCTGTATATGTGTGGGTCTGTGTGTGCATGTGTGTGTCTGTATATATGTGGGTATATTAGTGTGTGTTTCAGTGTGTGTGTGTGTGTGTGTGTGTGTGTGTGTGTGTTTGTGTGTGTTAATGGCACGTCAGGGCTTGACAAATGCCCACGCAGGGCAGGACAGGACAGGCCAGACGAGGTAAAGAGAGTGATTATCAGAGAGCCGCCATTACTGCACCACTGACAGCCAAACGAGTCTCGTCAGCCCCCATCTCTCCCTCAGAGCAGCAGAGAGGAGTCTCCACCTCCAGTGATGCCACCAGCACCTGCAGCACATGGCAAAGCAACACAACACACTCACTCTCTGTCTTACCCACACACTTTGTCTTCAGTCTTTTCTTGTGTTCTCTCTCTCTCTCTCTCTCTGTCTCTCTCTCTGTCTCTCTCTTTCACACAGTTTTCCTAGCTGGCTGACCTAGATGTACCCCTACAACCACATCACTGTCATCTTTTCTCAGCTTAAATAAACTTTTGTTGTATGGATGACTTTGCAGTGTCTGTCTGTATGTCTTGTTTTCCATTGTGTTGGCAAAGCTCATTG
>CM059282.1:26474896-26489896 GCA_030347295.1 Setipinna tenuifilis | reverse complement strand
CGCGCGCACGTGTTTTAGAGAGTGTGGCATGGCAGAAGGGCAACAGGAGGGCCTATTGAGAATGAGAGAATGGTGCCATGATTGGTGAGGTGTGGACATAGCACATCCTGAGGATGCCATGAGGCCTGTGTGTGTGTGTGTGTGTGTGTGTGTATGTGTGTGTGTGCGTGCGTGCGTGTGTGTGTGTGCGAGAGAGAGAGAGAGAGAGAGAGAGAGAGAGAAAATGGTGCCATGATTGGTGAGGTGACGAGGTAGCAGCCTAAGGATGCCATAAGGCCTGTGTGTGTGTGTGCGTGTGCGTGTGTGCGTGTGTGCGTGTGTGCGTGTGTGTGAGGTGGTGAGGTGACGAGGTAGCAGCCTGAGGATGCCATGAGGCCTGATGGTGCTTTTGTCTCCTGCGTGACAGCTCTGCTCTGCTGTGACATGACAGAGAGATCTCACACACACACACACACACACACACACACACACACACACACACAGATCTGCTCTGCTGTGACATGACAAAGAGATCTCACACACACACACACACACACACACACACACACACACACACACACACACATACACAGATCTGCTCTGTTGTGACGTGACAGAGAGATCAGGAGCGGGGGGAACAGTCACCCCACTAAAGAACTCTCTGTCTGTGCTGATGTGTGTGTCCTCTCTCTCTATGTGTGTGTGTCCTCTCTCTCTATGTGTGTGTCTTCTTGGGTGTGGATCTGGCTTGTCACATATGTATTCATGTTTTTTTTCTCTCTCTCTTTCTCAGTCTGTGTGTGTGTGTGTGTGTGTATTCATCTGTGTGTGTGTATTCTTTTTTTGTGTATTTTTCTGTGTGTATCCCTTTGTGTGTGTGTGTGTTCTTCTCTGTGTATTCTTCACTGTGTATTCGTCTGTGTGTGTGTGTGTGTGTGTGTGTGTGTGTGTGTATGTATGTGTGAAAGTCTCACTTGGCCAGTCTTCACAAACCCTGTCACACACACACATGCACACACAGACACACACACAGCAGCAGTGACTCACACACAGGCGTATTCTCCCGTGCCCTCCCATCTAATGTCAGTTTAAATACTCCGGCTGCATGGGGAGCATCTGTGTGGGCTTACTTCACACACACACACACACACACACACACACACACACACACACACACACACACACACACACTCAAGCATAGCACACGTCTGAGCAGCCACACACACACCCTCTACAGGGAGGAGAGGAAAGAAGGGAGGAGAGACAAAAGAAAGGAAAAGAGAAGAGAAGAAGAGGAGAGGAGAGAACCTGAGAAAAGTTAAGTCATTACAGAGGGGATAGGAATTGCTCAGACCGTTAGCACATTACCTCATTCAGATTGCCTGCATAGACAGCACATTACTTTATTCGGAGTCTGTGTAATTGTCTTCTCTATGTGCCGGAATCAAACGAGTGGAAATGCAGTAAAATAAGGAAGTATGCAAATATGGAACATTAATTTTATTTAATTTATTTTAATTATCAGGCAACAGCCTGCTTGCCTGCTTGCCTGCCCGTCTGCCTCGCTGTCTGCCTCCCTGTCTGTCTGTCTGCCTGCCTGCCTGTCTGTGTCTGTCTGTGTCTATCTGCCTGTCTGCCTGCCTGCCTGCCTGTCTGTCTGTGTGTGTGTGTGTCTGTCTGCCTGCCTGCCTGCCTGCCTCCCTGTCTGCCTGCTTGCCTGCCTGCCTGCCTGTCTGCCTGTCTGTGTCTGTCTGTCTGCCTGTCTGTCTGTCTGTCTGCCTGTCTGTCTGTCTGCCTGTCTGCCCGCCCACCCACCTGCCTGCGTGTAGTAGGGTTTCTTTGGCATGCACAGTAAAATGAGCGTCACAAGAGAAAGTGGCCACAGCCCACTCCTGCTGAGTCATGCTCAGTGCGGCAGTTTCATGACACGGCGATTTATGAGAGGTGGCAATAAATTAATTATAACGATCTTTACTTTTACGACGTTTATTGTGAGTAGACACTTGTTGCTACTCCTTTATAAAGCCATTTTCTAATGTTGATTAGAACTGACATTCCACAGACTTGAGTGTCCAAACACACACACACACACACACACACACACACACACACACACACACACACACACACACTGGTCCCCCCACGGCTGATGCCAGGAAATGGCTTTATAAAAGGAGCAGCAACAAGTGTCTACTCACATTAAACGTCTTCAGTTGTCTGAAATTGGAAATAAAAACCAATCCCATTATCAAAGTGTTTCTAATTGAAGTGTTTAGCTAATAAGCAAATGAATTTAAGTGTCAGTGAAGTTTATTAAAACACATTTAGTTACTGTCTGCCTTGTTATTTAGCAATATATTTATATCTGAAAGGTATTTCTTTGGGTCTCTGTGTGCCCACCTGTCCCTCTGCTTATGGAAATGTATTTTTTATTCCTTTGTGTTGTCTGTAAAACAAACTGTTGTCTGGGGAGTAAATATACCAGTTAGCCCCAAGGCTAAAATTGGGCTCACTTATACACTGGACCTTGACATTGTAGCTACAACACTGCACTGGGTGTAGCTCTGTGTGTGTGTGTGTGTGTGTGTGTGTGTGTGTGTGTAAGTGTGCATGCATGTGTGTGTGTGTGTGTGTAAGTGTGCATGCATGTGCATGTGTGTGTGTGTGTGTGTGTGTGTATCCATCCTGGTACCCCAGTGAAGGGTCACTAAGCGGTCACCTCTGGCCATAGGCACTAAACAGATAAATGCATAAAAGTAAAACAAGTAATAATAAAATTCTAGTGGTGACTCAACAGCGTGCTCAGAGACAGAACTGCAGCATATTAAAATGACATCAGCAACCCCTAATATGGCTGCTTTACCTTGGGCATCCATGCAGCCTCTGAGAAACTAGATGTGTATCCAGATGCATACACAAACACACACACACACACACACACACACACACACACACACACACACACACATACACACACATCAGGCCATACACACACACACACACGTGGGCAGATACACACACACACACACACACACGCATGTGGGCAGATATACACACACACACACACACACACACACGTGAACAGATTTCTGAACTCTGGAGCCAGAATGGCCGTCATCTAAACAACCAGTAGCGAGGCACGGTCAGGCGTCATGGCCGCTGTTCCACGCAGAGCAGTTTCATTCCAGCCCTGCTTGCAGAAGAAATGCCACTCTTCACACTGTGTGTGTGTGTGTGTGTGTGTGTGTGTGTGTGTGTGTGTGTGTGTGTGTGTGTGTGTGTGTGTGTGTGTGTGTGTGTGTGTTTGTGTGTGTGTGTTGCCCTGGCCCTGCCTGCAGAAGAAATGCCACTCTTCAAAGGCCACCATATTCTAGTTTAAAATCCATCCCTTTGCATGGGCCGCTAGAGTCCTGCATCAAACATGACTTTATAGAGGCGTGTGTGTGTGTGTGTGTGTGTGTGTGTGTGTGTGTGTGTTGCATTAGAGGTGTGGGTGTAAGGGAAGAAAGGGAGATAGCAGAGGAGGAAAGGAATGAGCAAGAGAAAGACGAAAGCAAGGAGACAGAAAAACACACACAGTGAAGGAGACAGAAATACACACACACACACAGTGAAAGAGAGAGAACCATACACACACACAGAAACACACACACACACACAGTGAGTGAGAGACAGAGAAACACACACACACACACACACACACACACAGAGAAACACACAGTGAATGGGAGACAGAGAAACCCACACACACACACACACACACACAGAAACACACAGTGAGTGAGAGACAGAGAAACACACACACACACACACACACTCCGTGTTCATGTGAGGCCAGGCACGGCTGTCAGTGTCTCAGACGTCTGATGGAAATGTATGAGGGCTCCCGCAAAGCTGTCAAGCCTCTGGACGTACACTACCCAGCGTCAGGAGAATGTCAGGAGCGTGTGTGTGTGTCTGTGTGTGTCTGTGTGTGCGTGCATGTGTGTATGTGCGGGTGTGTGTGTGTGTGTGCGTGTGTATGTTGCGGGGGTGTGTGTGATGTATGAATGTGTATGTGTGTGTGTGGGGGGGGTATGGGTATGTGTGTGTGCGTGTGTGTGTGTGTACATTAGGACAATGTAAGAGTGAACCAGTCACATAAGGGAAGTAAAAGGAGGAGAGGAGACACAGACACAGAGAGTGGAGGAGAGAATAGAGAAAAAAGAGAGAGAGAATGAAAGGAGAGAGTGGAGGAAGCAGAGGAACAGGGTGTTGAGTCAGAGATGGAAAGCATAAGGAAAGGAAAGAAGAGAGTGAAGGCGATACAGAGAACGAGAGAGTACATGCAGCAAAAAGGAGGACATGGAAAGGGAGGGAGAGAATATAACAGAGAAAGAGAGATGGAGATGGAGGGAGAGAATAGCAGAGAGAGAGAGATGGAGAGGGAGGGAGAGAATAGCAGAGAAAGAGAGATGGAGAGGGAGAGAGAATAACAGAGAGAAAGAGATGGAGAGGGAGAGAGAGACTATAACAGAGAAAGAAAGATGGAGATGGAGGGAGAGAATAGCAGAGAACGAGAGATGGAGATGGAGGGAGAGAATAGCAGGGAGAGAGAGATAGAGAGGGAGGGAGAGAATAGTAGGGAGAGAGAGATGGAGAAGGTTCTAGTGGTTTACGGGTTTGTTTTCACCATACTGTAGCCTGCCTACATACGTTCCCCTATTAGTAAACATTCTGGTTTCACCTAGCTAGACTTACTCTAAACTCTTCTGCGTGGTTGTCCCCAAATGGTGGAATGACCTACCAGTTGCGACAAGAACAGCAACATCCCTCCCTATCTTTAAAAAGCTTGTAAAAACCCTTCTGTTCCGAGATTGCTTCCCTTCCTAACAAAACTAACATAACTAACAATCACTAAACCAACTCCCTCTCTTTCTCTGTCCCAAAGCAGAAGTACATATGTCTGTTGTGTCCCTACTCTGGGTCCTTCTACACCTCTGTGCTTATGTCCTCCTTTTTTGTAAGTCGCTTTGGATAAAAGTGTCTGCCAAATGCAATGTAATGTAATAATGTAATGTAATGTAACTTATAGTGCCCTGATATCTGCAGTTACAAATACAGAAAAGGAGAGAGACAGAGACGGGGATGCAGGGCAGAGATATGGATAGAGAGAAAGGGTTGAAGGGCAGAAAGATATAGAGAGGGAAAAAAAGAGAGAGAGAGGGAGAGAAAGAGAAAGAGAGAGAGGGGGGAAAGAGAGGAGAGAAAGAGAGAGAGAAAGAGACAGACAGACAGAGAGGGAGAGGGAGAGAGGCAGGCTGGTGGAGAAGAGTACATGGAAAGGTGTGTGTGTGTGTGTGTGTGTGTGTGTGTGTGTGTGTGTGTGTGTGAGTGAGTGAGTGAGTGAGTGAGTGAGTGAGTGAGTGAGTGAGTGAGTGAGTGTGAGAGAAATTAAGGGAGAGAGTGAGGGAGAAAAGAAAGAAAATGTGAGCAAGACAGAGATTCCATGTGGGTAGGTGCATGTGTGTGTAAGAGAGAGAAAGATAGAGACAGATGGAGAGAGTGTGCTAGTGATGGTCACTCCATCACACACACACACACACACACACACACACACAAACACACAACCCTAGTGATGTCCACTCATCACACACACCATAACGGCATACCTACTGAGCACTTGAGGAAATCGGTAGTACAGGATTTCAGTAATGATGTTCCAAGCGATATTTCATAGCGTACATAGTGTGTTTGTGATTCAGTGTGATGTCATTTATCTGCTTGTTTCTTTAATCACAATTGCAGTTGTAGCAGCAACAATAAAACACCAACAGCAGCAACAGTGTTTGATTGGAGTGATCATGAGGAGAATGTCTGGCTATGTTCAGGATGAGTGACCTGATGCACATTTTACATGAGTGAATAAGTGTGTGTGTGTGTGTGTGTAACAGGAAGGAGCAGCTGCTAAGTAAGGGCCTGTGTTCCACAGCATCATTCACTCCAAAGAAATGTCTGCCTTTGATCTGCTGCTTTTGTGTGAAACACTGAAACTTTTTAAATGATGTTCGTAATCATCTGTCTAGTGCTGCTGTGTTTCTGTACTCAGGGACGAGAGGATGAGTAAAGCCCTAAATTAAGGCACTAAATTAGCAGCTAAACTCACTGCTTTGTGTGATAAGCTGTAGAGAAACACACCATTTACTCACCCTCCTCATTCTCTTCTCTTACTCTTTGAGTCATGCGCACACACACACGCGCGCACACACACACACACACACACACACACACGCATGCACACAGACATACACACACACGAATGATGTCAATCTTTCATTGAACCCATCAATAACACCCATGTTTCTAACAAATGGGATTGAAACACACAAGGGATAAATGAGCTAAGCTGTAAGCAACTGGACTTCTTTTAGTAGCTTGAAGACAAAAGGCATACAAAAGGCTTCTGCAGTTGCTTACAACTTAGCTCATTTGACTAACATGACCTGGATGAACGAGCATCTTCACAGACACTTCTAGGGGATACAGTACTCACATATGGACACAGGAGGACATTCACCTGCCCAGCACAGCACAGTGAGGCTACAGCACACAGCTGTTATGGTCAACATATGTGCAGGCTCTCTGGGCCTGTGCCAATTTAAGCCCAGCCAATCCGATGATTAGCTCAGACAGGCCAGCCAATCCAGTGTTTCCTTGAGGTTAGCCAGCCAATCAGATGCTTTTCCTAAACAGGTCATCCAATCCAATGATTTGTTAGATAGGATCATCCTAGGTTAGCCAACCAATCCGATGCTTCCCTAAGCACTGGAGGGAGGGCTTCTCCCAGTGCACTTATCAGGCACATTTGTCCAAACAGCACAATACACATTAGTACACATTTGTACTGCAAACACATTACAGCAGCCAGGCACTATGTCAACACAATATTTACTTTCGTCTTGTTTGTGTGTTTAGCTGTTTGCACTGTTTAGCTTGCTTAATTTTAGCATGGAGTAGTATTCATGTAGTATTCACACACACACACACACACACACACACACACACACACACACACAGCTCTGTTACTACACACCCGCTTGCTCTCAGAGAAATACATTTTTCTATATACAACCAATAACTGTCTCTGCAATGATACACAAATATTTTACCAAGCCTATACACACACACACAGCTTCCCCCCTGACGTGCCCAAATGTATTCCTTTCAGACACACAGTAATTTGCATGAACAAACACACACACACACACACACACACACACACACACACACACACAAACGATCTATGGGATTAATAGTGCCTTCCATCCAAGCTGTTTTCCAGCTGTGGCAACAGACAGTGAATCAATGCTCTCCTCTCTTCTCCTCCCCACTCCTCTCTTTTCCTCTCCTCTCTTCTTCTCCTCATCCCTCCTTTTCCTTCCTCTCCTCTCTTTTCTACCTCACTCCTCTCTTTCCCTACTCACTCCTCTTTTCCCTTCCTCTCCTCTCTTCTCCTCCCCACTCCTCCTTTCTCTTCCTCTCCTCTCTTTTCCTCCTCACCTCTTCTTTCCCTTCCCCACCCCTCCTTTTCCTCCCCACTCCTCTCTTATCCTCCCCACTCCTCCTTTCCCTTCTTCTCCTCTATTTTCCCTTCCTCTCCTCTCTTTCCCTCCTCACTCCTCCTTTTCACTTCCTCATCCCCCCTTCCCTCCTCACTCCTCCTTTTCACTTCCTCATCCCTCCTTTTCCTCCTCACTCCTTCTTTCCTTTCCTCACCTCTCCTCTGCTGTGCTCTTCTCTTCTTTTCTTTTCTACTCGACTCTTTCATCCTCTCCACTCCTCTGCACTTTTCTCCTCTTCTCTCCTCTTTTTTCCTCACCCCTCCTCTCATCTCTTCTCCTCTGCTCCTCACTCACCTCTCCCCTCCCCTCCTCTCTTCTCCCCTCCTCTTCTCATCTCTCCTCCTTTCTCCCCCTCTCTCCTATGCTCCTCTCCTCTCTTCTTCCCTCCTCTCATCTCCTCCTCTCTTCTCCTCTCTCCTCTCTTGTCCCCTCCTCTCCTCTCTACTCCCCTCCTCTCCTATCCCTCTTCTTCTCCCCTCTTCTCATCTCCTCATCTCTCCTCCTCTCATGTACTTCTCTCTCTTCCTCTCTTCTCTCCTCCCCTCCTCTCCTCTCCTCCTCTGCCCTCTCCTCCTTTCCTCTCCTCCTCTGCCCTCTCCCCCTCTCCTCCTCTCCTCTGCCCTCCTCCAGAGAAGGACAGTCAGGCCTGCATGCGGGCTTATCTCTCCTCCTCTCTCATCTCTCCTCCTCTCATGTACTTCTCTCTCTTCCTCTCTCCCCCTCTCCTCCTCTCCTCCGCCCTCCTCCAGAGAAGGACAGTCAGGCTTGCATGCGGGCTGGTCTGGGGGCTGTGTGACTGGCAGCATAATCGGACGCTTCTGCGTGCGGGGGCCTTTGAAGTGTGTGTGTGTGTGTGTGGGGGGGGGGCTTTGAAGTGGGGGGGCCGGTGGCCAGGCTAAAGCCTTCCGCTTATTATGCCCCACAGCACAAAAGAGCTGCTTTAGCATGACCCAGCCTCCCCAGAATACCAATGCACACCGCCACACTCTCTCCCTCTTCTTTTCTCTGTCTCTCTCTCTTCTCTCTTCTCTCCTCTGTCTCTCTCTCCTCTCTTCTCCCTCCTCTGTCTCGCTTTCTTCCTCTCTTCTCTCCCCTCTCTTCTCCCTCCCTCTCTCTCTCACTCTCCTCTCTCCTCTGTCTCTCTCTCTTCCCTCATCTCTCTCCTCTCTGTCTCTCTCTCTTCCCTCATCTCTCTCCTCTCTGTCTCTCCTCTCCTCTATCTCTTTCTCCTCTCTTCCCTCTCCCCTCTTCCCTCTCCTCTCTTCTCTCTCCTCTCTGTCTCTCCTCTCCTCCCTCTCCTCTATCTGTCTCTCCTCTCTTCTCTCCTCTCTCTGCACACTGCTCTGCCCTAATGCCTCTGTGCTCTAATGTCAGCTCAAGGCACACAGCAGAGGGGAGAGATGGATGGAGACAGAAGAGAGAGAGAGGGACAGAGAAAGAAATAGGGAGACAGAGAGAGATGGAGAGAGAGAGATGAGAGAGAGAGGGAAAGAGAGAAAGAGAGGGAGTGACAGAGAGACAGAAAGAGAGAGAGGGGGAGAGGGAGAGGGGATTGGAGAGAGCGAGAGAGAGAGAAAGAAACCGAGACAGAGAAAGCCAGAGGGGTGGAGAGGAAAGAATGGGTAGCAAAGCAGGAGATGGAGGGAGGGAAAGAAAAGAGGCAGAGCCATGGAAGGATGGATGGAGGGATAGGAAAGGGGATGGGGATGGGTTAGGGGGAAAAAGAGGGAAATAAGCTTGCAAATATGCATTTAGATTGTGTACGAATCCTTCAGCTGAAGGGTAAATACATTTGCTTCCCCCTCTGAGCAAACGCCAAGCACAGTAGACACGGGTTGGTATGAACCGAATGTGTTTTAAGGACACCAACACAGTTAGTTAGTGCTTGTTTAGTTAGTCATGGAGTCAGTCAGTTCGTAAGTAAATTATGCTATACCAAACTGAGGACATTAACTGTTAGTTGGAAGTCAGATACTATGTTTTGTTGCTGAAATCACACACACACACACACACACACACACACACACACACACACTACAGTCACACCAACTGTTCTATTCATGGACCTCCCAGTCGATCCCGGCCCTGGCAGATGGGCTCCCACAGGGGCCACAGTTCTGTGGGAAGTTTCTTCCTACTTCAATAATTCAATGCAAAACAGGAAGTTTTTCCTCATCCCTATTGACCCTGGGAACTGTCAGCAGCGCCGGAATAAACTTTCTTCGCGCTACCAAGCCGCAACAAATGCTGCCTTGTGTTTTTCCTGCCAAACTTTGACCTACACCTTGTATAAATGGTGCTATACAAATGCAGTTTATTATTATTATTATTATTATTATTATTAATAATAATAATAATAAATGTCAGGGATAACACAGCGTATTGCAACATTGCAATGAGCTCCATCTGCTGTTCCTCCTCCATCAGGTGTTAGTGGGGTTAGTGAGTGGGTGTGAGAGTGGGGTTAGTGTATGGAGTTAGGGAGTGGGGTTAGTGTATGGGATTGGGGAGTGGGGTTGAGCAGTGGGGTTGGAGAGTGGGGTTAGCGTATGGAGTTAGGGAGAGGGGTTAGTTTAGGGCGTTAGGGAGTGGGGTCAGTTTAGGGAGTGGGGTTAGTGTATGGGATTGGGGAGTGGGGTTGGGGAGTGGGGTTAGTTTAGGGAGTGGGGATTGTGTATGGGATTGGGGAGTGGGATTAGGGAGTGGGGTTAGGCAGTGGGGTTAGAGAGTGGGGTTGGGGAGTGGGATTAGGGAGTGGGATTAGTGTATGGGATTGGGGAGTGGGGTTGGGGAGTGGGCTTAAGGAGTGGGGTTAGGCAGTGGGGTTAGAGAGTGGGGTTGGGGAGTGGGGTTAGTGTATGGGATCGGGGAGTGGGGTTAGGGTGTGGGGTTAGGGAGTGGGGTTAGTTTAGGGAGTGGGGTTAGTGTGTGGGATTGGGGAGTGGGGTTAAGGAGTAGGATTAGAGAGTGGGGTTGGGGAGTGGGATTAGGGGAGTGGGGTTAGTTTAGGGAGTTGGGGAGTGGGGTTAGAGAGTGGCTCCCCATACATCATGTTGTTGACAGGGTTCCCAGAGTGCCCTGTGTCTAATCTGCACTACAAAGGCACAGTGCACTAATGTGAACACTGAAACTGAGGAAAAGGCCATTAAAGTTGTCACGCTGCCCAGTCAAACATGTTGTAGTTATAATAGTGGTGAGGCTTTCATGTACTTCCGTAATAGGAAACAGCAAGAGATTTAGTCACAAGACAAAGGAGGTGTTATAAAGTCTAATTTCCAGTCTAAACTCAATTTTGACAAAATATGTAGTTACTGCCTTTTGGCTTTGTAGGCCGGTCATGTTCTACAGCACAGAACCAGCTGTGGTTCTAGATCTAGATTCTGCAACACAGAACAGGGCCTGGACTGCAGTATTTCATCACACACACACACACACACACACACACACACACACACACACACACACACACACACACATTCCTACTCAAGAGACCAGAAGGCTTCATAATAAAATGTACCAGAAAACTATTTTGCGTGATGGCTGCTGCATAAATTGAATACATCAAATAAGTTGATTTACATTTTAGCTTTATGGAAAAACACACCACATTCAGCTGACTCTATCCTTTCTGACAGATCAGAGAAAGCTGGCGTACAAAAAAACCCTTCCTACACCCCCCCCCCCCCCCCCCCAAACACACACACAAAAAACATTCACACACATGCACGCATACACACACACGCGCACACATGGCACGCATACACACACGCACGCATACACACACGCACGCACATACACACAGACACAAACACATACACACACAGACACACACACAGACACACACGCACACGCAAACACACAGACACACACACACAAACACACACACACTGATGCTGTGGTGAAGCGTGTAATCCAGGGCTGGACACACACCTGGGGGAGGCTGAGGCATGGCCAGGTGAGTCACCCCACTCTCCGCTCTCGCTGCACACCTGTAGTGCCCCCCTCCCTCAGGTACGGATGTCAGCAGAGGTCAGCCTGACTCACACCTCTCCTTTCCCCTCCTCTCATCTTCTCCGCACAGCATCCACGCACTCTCCTCTCCCCTCCCCTCCTCTCCTCTCCTCTCCTCTCCTCTCCTCTCCCCTCCGCTCATCTTCTCCGCACAGCATCCACGCACTCTCCTCTCCTCTTCTCTTCTCCATTCTCCTCTGCTCTCCCCTCCTCTCCCCTCCTCTCCCCTCCTGACAAAGAGCTCCTCATGACCCCTCAGACTACACACAGCAGCCACCCACTTTCCTCTTCTCTCCTTTTTTCTTCTCTCATCTCTTCCCTTCTCTCCTCTCCTCTATTCTATTCTCCTCCCATCTTTTGTAATATCCCCTCCCTTTCCCCTCCTCTCATCTCCACACAGCATCCCCCCACTCTCCTCTCCTCTCCCCTCCTCTCCTCTCCTCTTTTCTTCTCATCTATTCTCCTCCCATCTTTTGTAATATCACCCCTTTCCACTCCTCTCCTCTTCTCCTCTCTTTTATCCTCCCATCTTGTGTAATCTCCCTGCCTGTCATCTTTTCTCCTCTCTCCTCCTCTTCCTTTCCCTCCACCTGTTTCTCTTCTATCCTTCACTGTCATTTCCTCTTCTCTTCTCTCTTCTCCCCTCCTCTGTCTCCTAACCTTGCTATTCTCTCATCTTTTCTCTCACCTTACCACCATTTACTCCTCTCTGTCTCCTCCCTCCTCCTACAACCTTTCCACTCCTCTCTTTCTCTCTTTTCCTTCCCTCTCCTCTCCCCTCATCTCTGTCGCCCTTATCCTCTCTCTCCTCTCTGCTGGATTTGAATATTTAGTTCCTGACTGGTGCAAATCTCAGCATGGCCATGCAAGCTCATTTGCTTTGTAGATGCAGGACTGGGATCTTTCCCCCCTAAGCCTGTGACATGCTTCCTGACCGAGTGTGTGTGTGTGTGTGTGTGTGTGTGTGTGTGTGTGTGTGTGTGTGTGTGTGTGTGTGTGTGTGTGTGTGTGTGTGTGTGGAAATGCAGGGGAGCTAAAGTCTCATCTCCCAGAGGTTTCTGAAGCTGTAGGCTTATATTAGTCAAAGCACCACCACCCAGGGTTTGTCACACACACACATACACACACTGACACATATAAACTCTCTCTCATTCACTCTCCATCATATCAGTTACCCTTGCTCATATCTTTGTACATAACACCATAAATGATGTTCATATATAACAGGTCCAATTGTAGAACAGGAAGGAGTGAAGTAGGAAAACATAGCCTGCTTTACAGCTAAGGGTAGCAGTTCTTCCTGGATACTGTCACCTACCATATTGCTATAGCACCAAACCAGACACATGTGCATACACACACACACACACACACACATAAAGTAACCAAGAACAACACTGTTATATTAGTGGGGAACACAATTTGGGAGGGGAGGTGGGAGGTGGAGATGGGAGGTGGGAGGTGGGAGGTGGGATCTGCGGCTTAATCACACCTGCATTACAGCATTACCGCACCTCTCCTTATTACAGGGCACACCAATGCAGACATGACACCGCCATCTGACCACACTGACACCTCCATGTGTGCTTTGACACACACGGGCAAAAACACACACACACACACACACACACACAAGCACATGCAGCTCTTACCACATACTGTGTGTGTTTGTGTGCTTCATAAACCAACCCCCACATGAATATGAATACAAACACACACACACACACACACACACACACACACACACACACACACACACACACACACACACACACACATACACAGAGCTCCTACCACATACTGTGTGCATTTGTGTATGCTCTGTGTGCTCTACATTACATACCCCAGATGAATACATCCACACTCACACACACACACTCTCACACACACACACACACTGCGCCAAGCCCACAGAGGTCTGTTCTCTTTAAATTAAACTTGCCCCAAGAGCAAAAAAGTATTACAAATGTCAGGAACAAAGTACCATTTCAAAGATAAGAAATGAAATTAATATTTACTCACAAAACGTTCCATGCTGAGCATAAAAGTATGTAAGTGTTGTTTTGCATTTTACGCGAAGGGCTGGGAGCCAGTCGCATGGCTGTGATAAAGGAGTGCTCACTTGCGTGCTGCATAATTCATACTTCCCACAAGGCAGTTCCCAGTCAAAAGCAGGCTTACACTTTATTTTATACATGTTACCGGTTAAGTAGGTACATGTCTGAGAGAAAGGAAGAGAAATGTTATCGTCACTGTTACATCAGTTAGGTACAGTGTAACAATGTGTGTAACAATATGTAACACTATGTGCTAACACTCTACCATAGGGTTGGTGTTAGGGTTAGTGTTAGGTATTTACAGTGTAAGTGCATAATATTACATGTTGTTACATGTAGATATACTTACAAAGTAACTGTATGAAATAAAGTGTTACCAAAAGCAGTGTCTGAGTCCCATTATCTATGTTTTTGTTTTTAGGTAGGGTTGTTGCATGTAGATATATTTAAAAAGTAATCGTCAGCAGTACAGTACAGTTCGGTTCAGTTCGGTTAGCAATTGTTTGTGTCTCCATGGTAAGAATTTTTGAAGCGTACCTAAATAAGCGTACCAAACCGTACCATTTTCTGTCACCCTTGTGTTGGGGTACCAGTTTGTGGTACGGTTTAGAGACACGCCCGTTGCTGTGACGACTCTACTCTACCTTTGGCAATGGAAACACAATCCATACCGAACCGCACAAAAACGTTCTGTAGCAAACTGTTAGGTCCCGAACCAAACTGTACTGTACTGCTTGGTGGAAACAAAACTCATGTGTTAGTGGAAGGTGGACTACTGCAGTGCTTCCCCTATACAGCAGCAGCACACCTACACCTGGTGCAGATCAGGTGAAGAAGTGCTGATCAGATGAGACCGCATTGATCAGGATGAAGCAGCATTGATCAGGATGAAGGAGCATCGATCAGGTGATTTAGCATTGAATACAGTGAAGTAGTATTGATCAGGTGATAAAGCATTGTTTAGGTGATGAAGCATTGTTTAGGTGTAGTAGTATTGATCAAGTGATTCAGCATTGAATAAGGTGAAGCACTACTGATCAGATTAAGAAGTGCTGATCAGGTGAGACTGCATCGATCAGGTGAAGTAGCATTGATCAGGCAATGAAGCATTGACTAGGTGAAGTAGTATAGATCAGGTGAAGAAGTATTGATTAGGTGATTCAGCTCTGAATAGGTGAAGCATTGATCAGGTGATAAATCACTAATCAGGTGAAGAAGTATAGATCGGGTAAAGTAGTATTGATCAGGTGATATATCACTGATCAGGTGAAGAAGTGTAGATCGGGTAAAGTAGTATTGATCAGGTGAAGAAGTATAGATCGGATAAAGTAGTATTGATCAAATGATTTAGC
>CM059282.1:26452396-26467396 GCA_030347295.1 Setipinna tenuifilis | reverse complement strand
GAGGCCAGCACAGCCAGAGCCCCGCGGGGCCTACACTGCACCCGAGGGACACACACGACGGAGGAATGTTCTGGATTCAGCATCCAGACCGTGAAACCGCCAGCCAGGCAGCCGGCTAACCCAGGCCACACACACACACACCGACACACACACACCTTTTCCCCCCACATGCTTACTCTTCAGTATCACTGACCCACTCCAGCCCTGACACGCAATCACCCCAGGCAAAAAGACAAAACAGAGGAAAAGACAGAAATATGTAGGGTGACCATATTTTGTTTACTGCTAAACCAGCACAAAAACCAGGGCTAGCTTTCCCTTAATAATTATGTGATCTTGTTTCAGGATTCATGCATAATACAAATGAAATGAAAAACAATAAAAACAAGGGATGTTTTTAGCACTTTATGAAAAACATCCAGGACAGCCAGAACAAATGAAATTAAGGCCCAAATTAAAATTATACACACTGCCAATTCTATGAAGCTTGTGTTCATAAGACTGTATAAGCACATTCATCAAGGTTTACAACACATCCATAAAAATATGTATAAAGTATTTCTAACTAGTATTTCTAACTATTTATCCATACTCATTACTGTACTTCTAAGGTATTATAATGCTATGTCATAAGCCCTATTCCAGCTTCAAGTGACACAGTGCATTCTCAGTTATAAGGCTTTAGCTGCCTATGAGTGCATTCTCAGTTATAAGGCTTTTGCTGCCTACGACTGCAGTCATGAGCATGTATAAATAATTATGAATACTAATTACAACCATTATTAAGCTTTATGAAGGCATTATAACCCTTTATGCATGTGTTTATGGAGTCATCATAGGAAGTCTTAGTAATAACACTAAACACCTGATGAAGGCCAATGTTTGCCTACCTGAGCCTCGGAGACTGAAGTTTAATACTCGTTTCAGCACTGCTGTGAAGTAAAGTATTTATTTTCATTTTTAATCAGTGGTGTGATGTTGCGTTGTTGTTGTTTATGCTCAAAGGATATTGCCTGGTTAAATCAGCGATTTTCATTAAACACCCCCCCCATACGAGACTTTTTTCCTGTTCCCATCTCACCCTGTCGGCATGGCGCCCAAACGCACGAGAGGAACACTGGCACATGTAGTCAGCATCGGCCCGTTCCCTCCCACAGGAGGGAAAACGCGAAAAGCCAATTTACTCGGCAACTATTGCTGTGTGTTAGTGTTTTTGTACATAAATAAATAAGCAAAAACATCTACACCTTGGCCTCCAACTGCTCTAAGGAAAAGCTCTGTTGAAACAGTTACTGTAGTGTAAGTGTGTGTGTGCACTTTAGGCCTAATCTGGAGATATGAGTTAAGCACATACTGTACATTCTTTCATTCATTCAAGTTGTCTTTCATTAATGTTATGTAACTCGTAAATGTCGTAAATGTGAAATATGGTGATAATTTAGTTACCCCTCAGGTGGCCTTCCCTCCTATCCTGCACTGTTGCTCCCCTGGCTTACGTGATCATTTTTACATTTGAATGTATGTGTGTGTGTGTGTGTGTGTGTCACTGTTACATTTGAATGCAAAAGAAAAAAAAAAACATCAAAAGTGTATATATGTGTGTGTGTGTGTGTGTAACACACTAAAAAGGTTGATAGCTGAAGGAGTGTGAGTGAGACAAGCACAGGATTCAGGATTCAGGAAAAAAAAAACGAGTAGAGGAGAAGAAAACAAATCACAGAATTGAGGAATGGAGGAGGGTGGCAGTTAGTAGAAGTGGTATGCGGGGAGGGGGGGTGGTGGAGTGGAGGGTTGGTGGAGTGGGGGGGGGGGGGGGTGTTCAGGCTCCAACTTTATTCCCATCTTCATAAGAAGATCTAAAGCACTTCACATAATTAGGCGCTGTCTGGGACCAGGACAATTAGGCACGGTGTGGCGTGCCGTCCCAGAGGGCCCTCTTGCCGGCAGGGTGGAGAAAAAGAGAGAGAAAGAAATAAAGAAAGAAAGGAAGAGAGGAGCCCGCATGACTGATGAGTTCAATGTTTTCCAAATGAGGGGCCCTTATACACATAATTACGCGGCGGAAATGAATGGATTAGCCCGCCGCCCGCCGCATCAGCCCCGCACATGCTAATTGCTCATCAGCTGGGGACGAGGAGGAGGACGAGGAGGAGGACGGGAGGGAGCCGGCGATGGTGACGGTGACGGTGACAGCGCTCCCAAAACGGTGGCACGGGGAACAGCGATTATCTATTAATGTGATCCATCGCCCCCCGCCAGCCCCATTAATCACCCCCCCCCCCCCCCCCCCCCCCCCCCCCCCCACAGCGGAGCACCCCCCCACAGCGGAGCACCCAGGACCTCTGGGTAAACCACAAGGGGCCTCTGGGGTAAAGCACTGGGGCACTTTTTAGTGAAGTACTGGAGCTGTTTTCAGGTGAAGTACTGGGGCCCTCTTGGGTGGAGCACAAGGGTGGGCATTTAAAACAAGTTGGAGGGTTACAGCACCTTAGCACACAGGGGGGGACGATTATCTTATTAATGTGATCCACCGCCCCCCACGCCAGCCCCGTTAATCAACCCCCCCCAGCACCACCCCCTCTGGGGTGCAGCACGAGGGCCCTCTGGGGTAGAGCACTGGGGCACTTTTAGGTGAAGTACTGGAGGCGTTTTCAGGTGAAGTACTGGGGCCTTCTTGGGTGGAGCACTGGAGGACTTTAGAGTAGGCAAATTTAAACAAGTTGGAGGGTTGCAGCACCTTAGAACACAGGGGTGGTGATTATCTTATTACTGTGATCCATTGCCCCACAGCAGCCCCCTCAATCACCACCAGAGCAGGTTGGAGCAGTGGGACTCTCTCGGATGGAGCATTGAGAGCCTTTCGGGTGGAGGACTGGGACACTCTGAGCTGATCCTTTAGCTAAGGCACTGGGACCTAGCAACAACGTTTCAGGAAATATTCCCCAGTGTTACCAAAGCTGTGTGTGTGTGTGTGTGTGTGTGTGTGTGTGCGCATTTGTGTGCTGACACCAAGCCGCAACGTTTCAGGCTGAACAACAGTTGCAGTACCACACACGTCCACTGGGGGATGGCTGTGGTGTGTTTTGGTAGCTTTAATCGATGTGCCATTGTGGGGCAGTCATGGGCTAGCGGTTAAGGAGTCAGACTTGTCGCCAAAGGGTCACAGATTCAATTTCCCCCACACTGACAGTCTGATGGGGGGTGGATGACCGTTGTCACGGCTGCCCCCTGCTCACATGTGCAGAGAGATGGGTTAAATGCACAAGTTGAACTTCGTTGTGTGCACTGTGTGCTTTAGTGTGCTCTCTGATCACAATGACAAAAGGAAGTCACTTTCACTTACAGTAGTCACCACCCTACAGAGGAATATCAGGACCCTCTACTCTAGAGCAGGGTGGTGCACTGGTGCCTTTTGATTCTCCTTGCCTTTTGATTGTTCCTCTGGGGTAGGGTTTTATAACAGTGTGTAGCTCTGGGATGCTTTTGATTGGAGCATTTGGCCCCTCTAGTGTGGGGCTTAATAACAGGGTGGTGCACTGGTGCCTTTTGATTGGAGCATTTGGCTTCTCTGGGGTGGCGAATTATAAAAGGGAAGAGGACATAGACCCTTTTGATTGGAGGACTGGGACTATCTGGGATGGGGCAATTAGACCTACAGAGCTGTAGCTCTGGGATCCTTTTGATTGGAGCATTTGGCCCCTCTGAGGTGGGGCTTAATAACAGGGTGGGGGACAGGGACCCTCTGAGTGGAGCACTGGGGCCCTGTGGGGTGGGGCTTTATAACAGGGTGGAGGACAAGGACCGTCTCAAATAAGGCTTTAGAGCAGGGCGGGAGCAGCTAAACGCTTTTGGGAGGGGCATCTCAAAAACACAAATTGCATTCATTAACATGCTGTGCTCACTTGAGAGTATGAGATGAACGTATGAGACGAGAGTATTTGCTCCTAAGAGGTTGGTCATGAATGTGCATCATCCTCTTACTCTCAGCTGTCCTCCCACAGCTACACTGCAGCTGTGGAGGAGAGAGAGAGAGACAGAGAGAGAGAGAGAGAAAAAGAAAGAAAGACAGAGAGAGAGAGGGAGAGAGAGAGAGCGCAAAAGACAGAGGTAGAGAGAGAAAGAAAGAAAGACAGAGAGAGAGAGACAGAGAGAGAAAGAGAGCGAGCGAGCGAAAGAGACCAAAAGAGAGAGAGAGAGGGACAGAGATAGAGAGAAAGAAAGAAAGAAAGAAAGCGAAAAAGAGAGAAAGAGAGAATGGGAGATCTAGGATCCAAACTGTAGTGCAGCTGGTTTGTCTACAGCTGGGGCTGCCTGGCCTCCCTGGTGAGTGGGAATAAGATGCTCAACTGGAGCAGTAAAACACCAATGATTGCTCTCAGACAAGAGATCCCTCGGCGAACGACACAACAGTAGGATCTCGGCAGCTTCTACACACACACACACACACACACACTTGACAGACGCAGACACACATGCATGCACACATGCACACGCCCACACACATATGTTCTGTCAGCGTGACTAGCATTCCCCAGTGTGAGAGGGAAATTCTATGGAAAATGGCGTGACATCACTGATGTGGGAATTGAGTTGAGGAGCGGCCCCCAAAGAGCAGTGACATTATATTAATGTGTGGTCCCAAAGACCAGCGTTATCGTTTAAGGCTCGGTCCCAAAGAGCAGAGATATCATATAAGGGGGGCTCCCAAAGACCAGTGATATCGTATTAAAGCGCAGTTCCACAGTGCCGTGAGATCATAATAAGGCACCGTCCCAAATAACAATATCATATTTAGGAGCAGTCCCAACCAGCAGTGATATTGTATTAATGTGCGGTCGCAAAGAGCAGTGATATCATATTAAGGAATCGTCCCAAAGAGCAGTGATATCGTATCAATGTGCGGTCGCAAAGAGCAGTGATATCGTATGTAGGCTCGGTCCAAAGAGCAGTGAGATTGTATTAATGTGCGGTTCCAAAAAGCAGTGACATCATAATAATTACCTGCCTCGTATGAAGGCGAAGAGCAGCAACAGGGCTTCCTCTGGAGCTAATTGGCATCCGTAATTGAACAGCTCTTCAGTGCCCCAGTGCCACACCACTCATGCCCCCCCACGCACCACTCATGCCCCCCCACACACCACACACCACACACCACACACACACACACACACACACCACTCATGCCCCCCCACGCACCACTTATGCTCGCACACACACACACACACACACACACAACCAGGGCAGGCTAGGACACTTACACACTCCCGCTCACTCGCTCCCTCTCTCTTTCTCAGAGAGCCCCAGTGCCACCCCGCCCCCACACACACACACACACACACACACACACACACACACATACCACTCATGCTCTCCCCACACAACCAGGGGAGGCTAGGCTTCAGTGCCCCAGTGCCACACCACTCATGCTCCAACACACACACACAACCAGGGGAGGCTAGGACACTTGCACGCTCTCGCTCACTCGCTCCCTCTCGCTCACTCTCTCTTACTCCCATTTCCTCTCCCCTACTCTCTTTTTTTTGCTTTTTCTGAGTTTTTATGGTCTTCTTTCCATGTCTCTCTCTCCCCCACAGTCCCCCTCTCTCTCTCTCCATAATTACCCTATCTATAAATACATTTCTCATAGTAATCACCCTCTCACTCATTCTTTCCCCCTATATAACAGCACTACCCTCTCTCTCTCTCGCTCTCTTTCCCTCTCTGTTTCTCACAGCATTGCCCTCTCTCACACCCCAATTCAGTACTGCCACGTATTTCTCTTATTTTTCCTGCTCTTTCTCTCGTCTTTGGAGTAGTGTTTTCAACTCAATTTTTTCAATTAAATTCAATTTGAACAAGTACCATTGGAATGACTCTTTTTGAAAGTGGTGTTTTGAAAGTGGTGTTTCTGTCCTCTCCTCTCCTCTTCTCTCCTCTCCTCTCCTCTCCTCTACTCCACTCTCCGCAGGTAGGCTTGTCTATCACACTTTATGAATTTCTCCTCATCGTGTGACAGAGCAGATGGAAATGTCTGCTGCAGATTTGAATTAAAAACAGGTTTGCAGTACATGTAGGTATTTATATATTTATAAATGTATGTGTTTAACCTACAGGGATAGCTATACATGAGCTGTTTGGATATGAAGTTTTGGTTATTTACAGTATGTCACAAAAGTGAGTACTCCTAACATTTTTGTACTGTTTTATTATATCTTTCCATGGAAGAAGTCTAAAGATATAACACTTTTACAATGTAAAGTAGGCAGTGTACAGCTTACACCTACTTTAAATTGTATCAAAGTATTATATCTTCAGACTTCTCACATGGAAAGACATAATAAAAGAATGTACAAAAATGTGAGGGGTGTACTCACTTTTGTGACATACTGTACTTATTTATTTATTTATTTTCCTGTCCTTCATCCAGTATGAGTAAGGTACACCAGGTGAAAAGAATTCTAAAATGAGGACATATTACAGATGTTTAAATGTGTTAATACATGTTTAAATATGTTTACAGTTTGTTTCTGTTGGCAGAACGCCACTCCAGCTCAGTAGAACAGGCTGTTCTTCTTGGTTCCGATGAGAACAGTAAACTTGTTTTGTGCAGAACCCCATCCTGCCTTCATTCCCCAGAACACCAGAACACAGAAGAGTCTGGAACAGTGTGGTTATCTCTGCCCCCTCCCTCATTCTCTGTGGGTTCCTTTCTTCTGTTCTGGGCATAGTTCAAATTACAGGGGGTACTGGGGGGTACAGTACCCCCCAATCAACATCTAGTACCTCCCAAAGGGACAACATATTAATAATAATAATAATAATAATAATAATAATAACCTTTACTTGTGTAGCACAGTTCATACATACAAGATGCAGCTCAAAGTGCTTTACAGTTTGGCAAGGTCACAAACAAAACAGACCCCAATTATTAGGGTTGGAGGGTAACGATATATTTATGTAAGTAATGTAAAACACAAAACATAGTACCCCCCCCCCCTCCCCAATTATGGAGGGGTAATTCACACCCTGGTTCGGGGTGTTACAAGGGGTGCTACAGTAGCCCGTTTTTGTTTGTTTGTTTGTTTGTTTCTTTGTCTTTTATCTTGTTGTAGGTGTGTTGTATCAGTTCATCTTCCCTCTCCATTGCTGCTGCCATTGGCTACTCTGTCCCGCGGCAGGCTGGCTACTGTCTGTTGTGCCCTGCTACTCACTGCTCTCACATGAATATCAAAGATGGACATCCACACCTGCCACCAGCCAAATGCTGCTAAAATATGAAAGTGTCTGGTAGATTTCAGACACAGAATAATAATAATTTACACTTCAGTGGCTGGTACATTTTACCATTTATTTGTCGGTGTCTGGTAAAATAAAACAGTCACATTTTGCAAAGTTAATTTTCACCCCTGATGTAATGGTGTATTATAATGGGTCTCCTCCAGGGCTGGGGGAACCTTCTCCACCATGTGTGTGTGTGTTAATGCCCCCAGGCCCCCATTTCTACCCCGTCCGTGTGTGTGTGTTAATGCCCCCAGGGCTTCATTTCTACCCTGTCTGTGTGTGTTAATGCCCCCAGCCCCTCATTTCTACCCCGTCCCGTGTTTCGGATTAACTGCTCTGACCCCTCATCAGATCCCGGCCCCTCTTCACACCGCCTCCATCCTCCTAAAGGCGTTTGTGCACTCCTGCGGCCTGGAGTGAGTGTGTGTGTGTGTGTGTGTGTGTGTGTGTGTGTGTGTGTGTTCCTGCGATCGATAATCTGGGAAACTCATAACCAGAGGACTGGTGCTGAGAGCCATTAAGAGCCATCGCTCTGCTGAAGCTGGCCGAGGAGCTGCAGTGTGTCCTGATGCTATCGGGCCCGTATCATGCACACACACCTTAGCGCCACACTCATCTCAGAGCACACACACCTGCGGCTCAGAGCACACACACACCTGCAGGTGTCAATACTGCTATCAAAGACCCTCAATGGCGGGGAAAATCCATTGTACCCTTAGTCGGGCACAATCTTTACAATCTCCATCTGCCGGTTTAGATTTCAGGGCTTGGCTTTCCCTGCAATGACTCTTGGAGATTTTGGACATGGAGACGCACACACACACACACACACACACTTTGGGTACATGATCCCACAGCACAAACAAGCATAACACACACACACCTGTGCACAGAGACACAATTACACACACAAACACACACGCACACACACACACACACACACACACTTTGGGTACATGATCCCACAACACAAACAAGCATAACACACACACCTGTGCACAGAGTTACAATTACACACACACACACACACACACACACACACACACAGACACACACTTTGAGTACATGGTCCCACAATACAAACAAGCATAACACACACACACACCTGTGCACAGAGACACAATTAAACACACACACACACAAACAGAGTAAACAGCTGACATTTGGAAAGCACAGTAAAGCAAATGCAATTGCTTTACTTATGGACCACAGGAGTGGAGCATGAAGTTCTGCTGCGTTTCCAAAAATACCCAAAAACAGGACGACCACCATGTGTGTTGTGGCTGGTCAGACCAGGACAGACACACACACACATTCTACAGGAGGTTTCAGCACAGTCATCCACTAAGTGTGTGTTGCTGTCTCTTGAGACTACTCCTGTGGGCACCGTTTGTCTGTTTGTTGTCCTCTTTAACTTTCGTGTCCTCATATTTCACACACACATTCGCTCCTATGGGGACCGTGTTTCTTGTCCTCGTTGAGTTTTGTGTCCTCGTATTGACACGCCACACACACACACTCCTTCAGAGACATGTGGTGTGTGTGTGTGTGTGTGTGTGTGTGTGTGTGTGTGTGTGTGTGTGTGTTTGTTTGTTAGCTCCAACTAGAGAAGAGTGATGCTACTGTGCCCATGTTGCCCTCCAAAGAGCCCCAGAACACTAAAGAGAGCAGAAAACCAGACACCGCACTCACACCGACTGCCAGGATGCTGGGTAATAACGGCTACAGGGAAAAGAGTGTGGGGGAGAAAAGCTCCAGGATTTTACACAACGGAGGAAATCCATACCTCCAAATTAGGGGTGGACTTTGTAGTCTGACACCTCCACAGGTATCTGGACAGATTCATGGAGGACATTTTTATAGCAATGGCCGTCAGTTAGAGGCCCACAGTGGCTGTTAGCTGGGCTGGGTGGTGTGTATGAGCAAGCTGGGATAGGCGGTGTGTATGAGCAAGCCAGCGCAATCACAAGCTCAGCAGGATACTGGGTTAGCCACTCAGTGAGCCCGGCTCTGCCTCTGCCTCATGCCTGCCTCAGTGTCATGCCTGCCTCAGTCTCATGTCTGCCTCAGCCTCTCAGCCTCATGCCTGCCTCAGCCTCATGTTTCATGCCTGCCTCTGCCTCATGGCTGCCCCTGCCTCAGTCTCATGGCTGCCTCAGCCTCCACCTCATGTCTGCCTCATGCCTCTGCCTCATGCCTCATGCCTGCCTCTGTCTTTGCCTCTTAGCCTGCCCCTGCCTCAGCCTCATGCCTGCCCCTGCCTCAGTGTCATGCCTGCCCCTGCCTCTGCCTGTCTCAGCCTCAGCCTCATGCCTTCTTCTTCTTCCACGGAGCCTGCCCCAGCCTCAGCCTGAGAGCCTGCCTCAGAAAATGTGGGAAAATATGAGGAGAAAAAGACAAGCCTGTGTCAAGAGACCGCAGGGGCTAAGTCAGGGCCTGGGACTCAGAAAGAGGCTGTGTGGAGAAATGCCCTGGGCCTTAGCAATGAGTGTTTGTCAAGAGATGCCAAAGGAAAACTAGGACTTAGCGATGAGAGTTTGTCAAGAGATGCAGGCAGGAAGAAAACTGGGACTTAGGAATTAGTGTTTGTCAAGGGAGGTTGGACTTGAGTGTGTGTGAAAAAAAGGCAGGTTTGGACAGAACTGGCACCATCATCAATGTTGGAGAAAACAAATTTCTGCCACCATCACCAATGTTAACAACAAATGTATCATTTTTACAGTGCAGGGGATTAGTGGAGTCCATGTAAAGAAAGCTAGAAGGACAAAACTAGAGTGCAAGAAAACTCAGTGTAAACAGACAGAGGTCAACACTCAGCGTAAAGACACACAGAAAGACATAATATGTGTGTGTGAGACACAGGGACAAATAACTTTTGTGTGAAAAGACAACGAGACACAGAGGGACATAACTGGTGTGTGAAGAGGCAGAGAGACACAGAGAAAAATAACTGGTGTGTATAGAGACACAAAGAAACATAACTTTTGTGTGAGGAGACACAGAGACACATAACCGGTGTGTGTAGAGACAAAGAGACACAGAGAAACATAACTGGTGTGTGAGGAGACACAGGGACACAGAGGGCCATAACCGGTGTGTGTAGAGACACAGAGGGACATTACTGGTGTGTGAAGGGACAAAGAGACACATAACTTTTGTGTGGAGAGCCAAGAGACACAGAGAAACAACTTTTGTGTGAAAAGACACAGACACACAAAGAAACATAACTGGTGTGTGTAGAGACAGAGAGGGACATAACCGGTGTGTATAGAGACACAAAGAAACATAACTTTTGTGTGTAGAGACACAGAGACACATAACTTTTGTGTGTAGAGACACAGAGAAACAACTTTTGTGTGTAGAGACAGAGAGACACAGAGAAATATAACTGGTATCTGAGGAAACACAGAGACACAGAGGGCCATAACCGGTGTGTGTAGAAATGCAGCAGGAGATAGATTTGTAATCAAGCTTGAAAATGAGAACAGGAGGTGAAATGGGGAAAAAGATAGATATCAGTGATTAGAAAATTATTTGCACCTGATGAGATACAATTGTCTGTCTGGAAAAAATAATACAGACGATAAGCTTGACTCCTGACCCAGCTGTCTGCAGGGCTGCGTGTTCTTGGGGTAGTGTGTTCCTCTGCTCTGGAAACCCCACATGGACACTGGGGAAATCAGCATGTTTTATGGCCTGCTCAGACTGCATGATATTGTGATATCAGCCCCATTTTGCAATGGATTTGTGTAGTTGCCTGGCCACACGTGTGTGTGTGTGTGTGTGTGTGTGTGTGTGTGTTTATATTTGTGTAGTTGCCTGGCCACACAGGACTTTGGAAACATAAATGTGCCCCTGTTATTATAGTGGCTACTACGCCTGCTGCATGTGTGTGTGTGGGTATATGTATACGTGTGTGTGTGTGTGTGTGTGTGTGTTTATGTGTGTGTCTTGGCCACACAGGACTTTGGAAACATAAATGTGCTACTGTTATTATAGTGGCTACTACACCTGCCGCATGTGTGTGTATTTATGTGTGTGTGTGTGTGTGTGTGTGTGTGTGTGTGTGTGTATGCGTCCGTGTCTGTGTGGGCAGTTAATTTGTGGTTAAGAACAACAGGCACGTTCTACTCCTAAGATCAAAACGTTTGTCTGGGTGCAAGTCAAATACCAAATGATGTGTTAAACCTAAAAAAAAGCACTCTTTCGCTTTCTCATGTACTGATTTATTGAACTATGTCTACAAACGAACGTGTTTCAGTACTAGACTATCATGAGCATGTAATTAGAAGACACTACACAGAGACGATGGGCTAGTGCCAGAACGCGTTCATTTGAGGACCTGGTCCAATAAATACATCAGCACACAAAGCGATAAAAGGGAGTGTGTTTATTTTTAGTTTAACAAGATTAATTAGTAAAACTAATTAGTGACAGGTAATTAGCAAAATCACCTATGAACCGATCACCTAGACATTCTACGCTAGAAAAAATAGACTTGTGTGTGTTTGTCTCCCATCTCTGCAGTGGAACTGGATAGCACATACAGTACTCAGTTGCTACAAGAGCAGCAACATCCCTTTCTACCTTTAAAAATCTTGTAAAATCCTTCTCTTCCGAGACTGCTTCCCTTCCTAACAAAACTAACAATCACTAAACCAACTCTCTCTTACTCTGTCCCCATGTGGGAAGTATGTGTGCCTGTAGTGTCCCTGCTCTGGGAAACTTACTTAAGCACATGCACCTCCCTGTATGTATAAAGGTATCCTGCTTACTCTGTGTTCCTCTACACCTCTGTCAGCTTATATCCTCGTTTTTGTAAGTCACTTTGGATAAAAGCATCTGCTAAATGTAATGTAATGTAAAAACACTTGGGTGTGTGTTTGCCTCCCATCTCTGCAGTGGAACCGAATAGCACATACAGTACTCAGCTGGCACGCCAGAACAGCTATAATGGACAGTCAGCACAAGGACGCATACGCACCAGCAGCGTCCACACACACATCACCACTATAGGAGCTTAGTGTTGTTTTCATTGGGCACATTATTGAGATCTCCCAGTGAGGCCTTCAGCAAGTCCTATCAGTACAGTAAATCCTATAAAGAGTCCCTGGTATGGACGAGCTCTATAATCAGATGTTCTGATTACTGTATGTGCAAACCACTTTGCATTGCAGGGACCGTATATTTCCCCCAGACAGTCCACACTGGGTAAATACCAAAAACATGCGATAGTAGCTTTGCCACAAGGGCTTTCACAGCCAATCACATTAGCCAGTTTCAGCAGTAGCCGTTCTACAGTGTTTTAGAGACCCCCCCCCCTCCGAGCACCCCCACCCCACCCTGGGACAGACCCCGCCTGAGCACCCCCCCCCACCCCCCGGACAGACACACACACAGCTTCTGTGCACGGACCTTCTTAGCAAGCAAGGGCACCTATTGCCCATTGCCTAGTGCCAATTGCCCACACAGTGATATGATAAACAGTTTTTCTAATATTTTTTTCCCCAAATGCTCGTAGCGCCCCCTAAAAAATGGCGCCCTAAGTCATCTACTGAGTTTCAGACCATAGGACCGGGCCAGACTGGGCCAAGGAGAGCTCATCGAATGAGAGCTAGTTGGTGCCAACGACCCCGGGCCACTAGCCTCGACTGTGTTCTTATCGTCTGAAGGCAAAGCCAATCAAAAATGAGTGAGTGTGATTGGAGAGTTAATTAGCTGAAGCTATGTAGTGCCAAAGCCCACCTTTTGTCTCTGGACACACACATAAACACACACCCACACACACCCACACACACACACACACAAACACACACACACGCACAAACCCTCGTGGATCACAATCCAATATCTTAAAAGCAGCGTAATAGTCCTGACAGCACTGCATCACAGGCCTGAGTAAAGGCTTCATCAGCCATCACCGCAGGATTAGCAGTGATCATGTATTAACCTCGCTCGTGTTTACTTTTTATCTTTTGGCTGTAGAGCCCACCAAACAATCTGCCTTGGCGCACGGCTGGCTTGTGTGCTCTGTCTTGTGCAAATGTGGGCACCTGATAATCTTCTGCCGCCTTAAAGATGACAGCTTGCCGTCGTCATCACGTCATGAATCTAAATGTGGACATCGGCTTCCATCTGTGCGTTAAACTCAGCTCAACTTGAGATGAGCAGAAATATGAAAATCATTTGTTCCACGGTGTTTCTCCCCCAAAAGTTTTGGAGATTTGTCATCTGCAAATCATTTTACTGTGTAAATGACAAAAACCTCAAGAACTTTTCTTTCCAGTCAATATACCACCAAACTGGAAAAGCACAGATGGCAGACTGCCACCCCCCTAATTTGTGGGATTTCCCACGTTAACTTTACTTTTTTTTTTCGTGTGTTAATCAAAACAAAGAATCACCTCAAAGCAATAACGATACCAACATACTGTCAGAACTTCAGAACGATACATTCATGACCTTGAGTTATTTTGCCAACAGAGAGACAGACAGATAGGCAGACAGACAGAGAGACAGACAGGAAGAAAAGCAGACAGACAGAGAGACAGACACATAAAGGCTGGCAAAACCATAACCTCCTTGGTGGAGTTACTAAATGCATTAGGAGGCATAGAGCTGCCATTAGGAAAAGACTGCTCAAAGCCTGGTGCTAAAACAACCAGTGTCAGCCAGACGGATTAGCAGTGCTAACTGCAGTGGTGATGGCAATAGCAGAGCCAGAAGAGATTAGCAGTGCTAACTGCAGTGGTGATGGGAATAGCAGTGCTAACTGCAGTGGTGATGGGAATAGCACAGCCAGATGAGATTAGCAGTGCTAACTGCAGTGGTGATGGCAATAGCAGAGTCAGACGGATTAGCAGTGCTAACTGCAGCGGTGATGGGAATAGCAGAGCCAGAGGATATTAGCGCCTGGGCTGTACTACACTGTCTCATTATTAGCCAGCTATGTGAGGCTGCACCCAAAGGCAGACTATCAGAAACACTAGTTTAACTGCACCAGACACACACCCAACCAAAACAAAAGGCAGACAAACACAGCAGGGTTCACACAATGGTCACCAAGCCTTAGGGCAGAGTGCAAAAAACAGGCACAAGAGAAACCCAAAGCAAGAGAATTCAGATCACAAGGCAAAAGACACTTACCAAAGAATCAACCCAAGACGGGTGATTAAAAATAATCCGATAGGCAGAACAGCTCCTGATCAATAGGCAAAAATCAGAGTCCGAGGAACATTCTGTAGGTCAGTGATAAAGTCCATTACTTGTCCAAAAATCTTGGCCTGGCTTCATGTGGGTTTAATGGCTTTAAAGGGGAGATAAGTCAGCAATCAGAGGGCTGAGGAGCTGAGCCTAGGAGCTTCAGGGTAAGTGGACTAATGAGCCTCAGGTGGGTACACACACACATAAACACACACCCACACACACACACAGACGTACTTACACACACACTCACACACACACACACACCCACACACAGACATACACACACACACACACACACACGCACGCACGTGCGCCCACACACACACACACACACACACGTACACACACACATACGCACGCACACACACACACATGCACACACACATACACACAAACTCACACACACACACACACACATACACACACACGCACATGCACACACACACACACACACACACGCACGCACGTGCGCCCACACACACACACACGCACACACACACACACATACGCACG
>CM059282.1:26429896-26434896 GCA_030347295.1 Setipinna tenuifilis | reverse complement strand
TGTCACACACACACACACACACACACACACACAAACACATAAATACATCACACACCTGTGCCACACACCTCACTCACATGTCACATGTCTCTCCTGTATACCCCTCTACCACAAAAGCACACACTTCAAAGCACACAGACTTTAAAGCACACACACTCTAAAGCACACACACCTTGCTATGGGTCAGGGTGGTGTCCATAAGGGGGGATAAACATGAAAGCTTGCCGGCGCCCAGCTGTGGGCCCCCTTACCACCCCTGTCTGGGTACAAAGGAACCCCCCCCCAACCAACCAACCCACCAATCCGGCCCTTCTCTGGGTAGATAGATAGAGTGACTGCCCCCTCCCCCCGACCCTGTCTGGGTAAAGACGAACTGCCCCTCTCCCCACCACCACCACCCTGGCCCTGTCTGGGTAGAGAGAGATAGACAGTGGACACCCTGGCCCCAGGTAGAGAGAGAGATGGTGGACTCACCCTGGCCCTGTAGAGAGTGGAGAGAGAGAGTGTACTCACCCTGCCCATGTGTGGGTAGAAAGAGACAGACAGTGGACCCACCATGGCCCCTGCCTGAGTGGAGAGAGACACAGTGGACTTACCCTGGCCTGTGTAGAGAGTGGAGCGAGTGGGCCTTTGCTCAGGGTGAAGAGGCCTGCTAATTGAGTGAGTGTAAATACAATCTGTCACTCCACTGCATAAAGAGGCTCAGAATAACTTCATTACCCACTACTAAAGAGACAGAGAATGGGGGAGGAGAGGGGGGGAGAGAGAGAGAAAAAGCAAGAGGGGGGGGGGTTAAGTCAACCATCAGCTGTCGTCAGTTCATCCTCTTCTATACACACACACACACACACACACACACACACACACACACACACACACACACACACATACACACAAACCCTCTCTGATATAAGAGCTTAGCTGTGTGAGCTTCATCAAGCAAATGGCTATGGGCGTGCATCCACCGCACGCATGCAGCAGTGTGTGTGTAAACAACAAACAAACAGACAAACACACAAACACACACACACACGGCTATTTCTCTGCTTGTATATTCTGCCCTTCTGAAGCAGGCACTGTCTGTGCTGGCTGAGGTAAGAGCAGTGCCAAGGCTGCAGATGGAGTACATCGGAGGAGTTGGCTGTCGTGTACTACAGCTCCTTACAGAGGGCTACATAGAGCATTACAGAGGGCTACATAGAACATTACAGATAGTTCCTTACAGAGGTCTACATAGAACATTACAGAGGTCTACATAGAACATTACAGAGGTCTAAATAGTTCCTTACAGAGGACTAAATAGAACATTACAGAGGTCTACATAGAACATTACAGAGGACTACATAGAACATTACAGAGGACTACATAGAACATTACAGAGGACTACATAGAACATTACAGAGGGCTACATAGAGCACTAAAATAGCTCTGGCTGCCATTAGAAATGTCTAGCATCTCGTCTCTCACAGTTTCTTCCAAATGGTCCCTTCCATACGAGACACGACTATATCTATACCATGACATTTCTATAGTAATGTCACTATATCTATACAATGACATTTCTATAGTAATGTAGAGTACTTCTATGATGCTCTGCAATACCTCTATGATATAATTTCATAATAATTACACAGCAAAGTATAATAGTATGTCCTGTACTACTTGAAGATACTTCTAATATGTGTAGTATTGTTAGAACATTTCTGTAATGCCATAACCCCATAATGGGCTTAGAGGGACTGTGCCTGTCAGTCAGTCTAAAATCACTGGCCTGTTTCCATCATCTGTCACATACAATCTTCTTTTATCCCTTTATCTCTTGTTTCTGTCCCTTGTAGTCTCCTATGATTGGCTCATAACCAGGATCTGTCACTTTTGACTCTCCTATGATTGGCACATAACCAGGGTCTGTCTCTTGTAGTCACCTGTGATTGGCTCATAAGCAGAGTAAGTCCCTTGCACCCTCCTATGATTGGCTCATAAGCAGGGTAGGTCCCTTGCACCCTCCTATGATTGGCTCATAAGCAGGGGAGGTCCCTTGCACTCTCCTCTGATTGGCTCATAACCAGGGTCTGTCCCTTGCACTCTCCTGTGATTGGCTGTGCCTGCTGAAGAGCCTGCCCTGACCGGGGCCAGCACAGACGGGAGTCTAACAGCTAAGTGAGTTTGTCTTTGTTTGCAGAGGGAGCCGGCGTCATTTAGAAGTTTATGAATGTTCATCATTCGCCCAGATCGCTTCTGAAATTGCAGCGCATGGCGGCGAAACCCTCCCAGGCCCGCGGAGCGAATATTGGATTTCCCAAAAAAAAAAAAGAAAAAGTCAATAGAGGAGCTTGTCATTAAAGTGAATAAATATTCTCCCCCCAAAGCTATTTCAGGCCCGCCGCGGCAGGAGGGCTGGGCTGGGGCTTTGGCATAGTGCTGACACAGGCCTCTGCCTCCCTCCTGCACCCCCACCCCCCCACCCCCCAAACCCCCCCATCACCAGACAGGCGCGGGGCAGAGCGTCGGGGGAGAGTGGCCAATGCCAAACACAGGAACGACTTTATTAAAACAGATTACTGCGCCCCGCTCACTCACCGAGATGAAGGCTGCACCAGGCGGGCACCAAGAGAAAAGAGAAAAATAAAAGAAATGGTTCAGTTTTCTTACACTCTCCTTTGAATATCCCTGAAGGGGGGCGGGGCTGGGTGGGTGGGGGGGTGCGGGGGGGGGGGGGGGGGGGGTGGTGTAAGGATGCTGTTAGGGAAGACAAACGTGTGTTTCCAACTGTGGCATCACATTCCTCAGGTGTAACAAGCTCTCTTATTAAGGCTGCAACCGCTGACGTTCACAGCTTTCATCTCAGTCTCAGTCCCCACCGCGACAACAGGCTGTTATCCTGCCTAATGTGTGTGTGTGTGTGTGTGTGTGTAGGGGGGGGTGTTGTCCTGCCTAATGTGTGTGTGTGTGTGTGTATGTGTGTGTGTATGTGTGTGTGTGTATGTGTGTGTGTGTGCGTGTGTGTGTGTGTAGGCTGTCCTGCTTAATAGGGGGGGCAGAGAGGGAGGAGGGAGGCAAAGGGAAGTTCAGGAGGAGAACAAGGACAAGATGGAGGGGTTGCACTTAATGGGTTGCACTTCATTTTACTGCCCCTGTTACATCAGTCAGGTACAGTGCAACAATTACATCAGTTAGGTACAGTGTCACAAAGTCTGCAGCAATATGTAACATTATGTACTGACACCGTAGGCTAGCATCGGGTTAGGCTTAGGGTTAGCGTATGTACAGTGTAAGTACGTAATATTACATTATTTCATTACACTTAGCAAACAATTTTATCCAAAGCGACTTACAAAAAGGAGGACATAATAACTGTTGTTACATGTAGATACACTAAAAGAAAAAACAGTGTTAGTGATAGAGGGATAGAGAGGGTAGGGAGGAAGAGAAGAATGAGAGGGAGGATTAAGGAGGGCTGGAATAGGGATGAAGGGAGAGGGAGGACAGGAAGGAGGAGAAGAATGAGAAGCTATATTTCTTTTCATCAAGGGGAGAAAGCCACAGTGAGTACAATCAGAGACCTTCTGATATAAGCGGAGACACAACACTGGAGAAATCATCCATAGAAACCCAGATGACACACACACACACACTCCATGCAACACCACACACAGAGTAACACACACCTGCACACATAACACAGGCCACACAACATCACACATAACACACACCTCCCAACACCACATAACACAACCCACACATAATGCACACACCACATAACACACAACACACACACCACATAACACACACCACACATAACGCACACACCACAACACCACACATAACACACACACTAGGTACAACATATTACTGACCACACTGCACAGCTTTGTGCCGGGGCGATACAGACCCACTGAAAGGAGCCGACATTTTCAATAAGCACAGCTCTGTCTGAATGGACCTGAAGCCCAGACTGGGTAATGCACTTATAGGGGAACACAACAACTCCAGCTCTCTTCTCCTTACTTGGACGCAGGTCTGGCAATGACATTTGAGAAAAGGTCAGGAAACATGAAATACATGTCTAGTTTATAATATCTTATGGGAAACATGACACGATGACACACACATACGTCTCAGAGCACTGATGTAAAAAGCAAAACAAAAAAAGAAGAGTTATGTGTGTTCACACTGAATCAAAAAAGCAAGAGTTATGTCTGTTTTCGCTGAATCACTTGGGTAAAGTAAAAAAAATCCTGCCACATTTTCCTTCTAACACAGGTGACTTCACTGAGTAGCTGATCTACCTGTCTTGAGTGCTCATTACAATCAGCTGATTCAGAGCTGGTTGGATCAAAATTTGTGGCAGGGTTTTTACTTTCTGAACCCAGGAATGGACACCCCTGGTCCAGTCCACTGCTATGCCCAGTCATGTACACCCCTAGGTCCAGTCCATGGCTATGACTCATACAGGAAAGCCAATCAAACTGAATGTGTGCCCAGCCACATCCCCAGCTCCAGGAGCTCGTACGCACAATGTTTCTGCCTCTAATTTGGTGGGTACGGCTGTCCCACTACAGCAACAACACAAACACAAACAACACAAAAACAAAAAGCAAATTGAATGAGCTCTCAGATCTCAAATGTCTACTTCAGCTGCTGTGAGATCTCTTTATTAGAAATGTCTACTTCAGCCCCTCTGTGATGTGTGTGTTATGGGGTTCTTTGAGGATATGGGGTTCTTTCAGTTCACTGTGCCTTACAAAAATGACACGAAATAAAGTCGCAAGATTTTTGTCATAGCTGAAAATGACTGAGTGTGTAATTGTAGGTTTTAGACAGGTGTCATCTCATCAGGCTTAGACGGCTACTGCTTACTAATGACTATTACAGACATCTGTCAGCTCGTGTCAGTGATGTAACTCGTGTCAGTACTGTATCCCATGTCAATAATGTACCTCACATCAGCAATATTACTGTGTGTGGTCACCTTCTGTTGTTATACTGTAACACATGTA
>CM059282.1:26419896-26422396 GCA_030347295.1 Setipinna tenuifilis | reverse complement strand
ACACACACACACACACATACACACACACACACACACACACACACACACAAGGGCTGTGTGCAAACATGGAGCACAGACTGGAGATTAAGCCATAACCCACCATGCACCTGCAACACACACACACACACACACACACGCAAACACACACACATACGCGTGCATACACACACACACACACACACACACACACACACACACACATACACACACCACACATGCATAAGGGCTATGTGCAAGCAAACATCTGGAGGGCAAACTGGAAATTAGGAGATTAGCCACCCCACTCTAAGGGCTGGAGGTAGAGCAGCTAAGCTAAGCAGCTGGATACCAAGCCAAGCACATACACACACACACACACACACACACACACACACACACACACACACACACACACACACACGCACACACACACACACACAGGACAGTGCTGCAGGCAGTCACTTAAACATGTACACACACACACACACGCACACACACGCGCACACACACACACACACACACACACACTGGCTGCTGGATACCAAGCCAAGCACAATGCTGTCCAAGTCCTCTTCTAAACCCACAGGACCCACAGGCTTAGTGGTCCTTCCATCCACTTACTGTGCAATATTTAATGTAATAATATTGGAATACTGTGCAATATTTTATTTAGTAATATTGGAATACTGGGCAATATTTATTTTAATAATATTGGAATACTGTATAATATCTGTATACTATGAAATACCATTACTCTCTTAGTCCAAGATCCACTACACATAGCACAGGACAAAGTACTGTGTAATATTAATTAAGGTGCAATAACTGTGCATGAGTAATGTGCAATATCACTCTATATAACTATAACCACAAGAGGACTATTGTAAGAACTACAGAGAGAAGGTCCGCTCCTCTAAACTTACTGAGTGCAGTTATAGCCCATGGAAAGTGATGTCAGGAGTGCCTTTCACCCTGTTACACGTTAATGAACCACTAAAAAATTTTTCAAAACATTATTTTAAGGTTAATTAACTACTTAGTCTTGCTTAAGTGAACCAAACAATCAGTTTCAGAAAGCTGAGAAAAGAAAAGAAAAGAAAAGAGAGGCTGAAAAGTGAGTATGTTGTTTCCCCTGAGCTTTTAAGTCATCAACCGTCGTCATGGAGACGAACAGAACGTCTTTCGGACCGAGACCTGCATGGCTCCAAGCTCCTAACAGCACTACTCTGTCAGAAAAGGGCACTGTAGCCTTGTATATATGGACACATCTGGTCCGATTGGAATAGATCTAGTCCGATCAGTCTGATCCGAACGAAGTGTATATATGAAAATGACTCCAAACGTTCGAATATCTAACACGCGCATTTAGTAGCCAGTAACAAACGGTAGGACATTAACGATGGACGCGCGCGGACACTACACACGTACACGTCACAATCACCAAGTGGATTAGAGTGTATATATGTCGCATTGGAGCGGACTACACCACCTTTTCTACTCCGATTACAATTGTGATCCGATCAAAGAAATCTATTCTGATCGGGCTGTATATATGGTGATTCCTGGTCGGATCGCGTATTCTACTCGGATCAGAAGTGTCCATGTATACGTAGCTTGTGTGGACCAGGCCCCTTAGAGAGCAGGAGAAGAGGGAGGCAGAGAGAGGGAGAGGGAGAAAGATGGAGATAGAGAGAGGGGGGGGGGGAGATATAGGGACAGAGAGAGTGAGACAGAGAGAGAGAAAGGGAGAGAGAGGGAGGGAGGGAGAGATGGAGAGAGAAAGTGAAGAAAATATAACATACAGTAAGAGAAAGAGAGGGAAGGGGGGTGGAACCAGGCCCCTTAGAGAGCAGGAGAAGAGGGAGGCAGACGTCTGGGCATCAAGGTTTGGCCCAAGACAGGCTCTGCAGAATCTACTTATAACTAAAATCTCTCTACGTGCCAACTTATAATTCTGCACTTTCCCAGCTTGGGATCGATAAAGTACATCTATCTATCTAACTGGATTAAGTTTGAGTTACGGGTTTTGAGTTTACAGTTGATATGTTATAACACACACACACACACACACACACACACAAACACACACACACACACACACACACTCACAGAAAGAGTCTTCTGTTTGCCATGCACGCTCCTGCTCCAAAAAGTAATCTCTGAACCAAATCTGAGTCCAAATTGAACACCATAATGGAGAACTCTAAGCTCTATTCCTCTAGACAGACAGACAGGCAGACAGGCAGACAGGCAGACAGGCAGGCAGACAGACAGACAGGCAGACAGGCAGGCAGACAAACAGACAGGCAGACAGACAGACAGACAGACAGACAGACAGACAGGCAAACAGACAGACAGGCAGACAGACAGAGCTGGGAGCATGGGGCTGCACCAGCATGTGAGTTTAAATCAGCAGGAGAGACAATGCAATGCAGTGCCCTGACATCACCTCTCAATCACCAATCAGTGCACATCAACATACAGTACTACACTCTATTTGATTTTCATTCCATTACATTTC
>CM059282.1:26416515-26419796 GCA_030347295.1 Setipinna tenuifilis | reverse complement strand
GTGTCTTGTTACACACTCCCCTACTTACAGCAATGTGGCTGTACAGGTAGTGTATAGTGCTGTCTTGAGCATTTTCAGGTAGTGTCAATGAGTTCTAACCTTTTTTTCCTGCATTGGAAAACACTAAGAGAAGTAATTGTCATAATGAAAACATGACAAAGCCATTTGACTATCTTGTTCATAAACATGATGTCAAGACTTTTCATTTTGATGACACTGGCAGTTTCATTGACATGAATACTTGCTTTTGAGGAATTGACTATCCATTTTGAGCAAGTGACTTGCTTTTGCAGGTTATCCACTAGGTTTTGCAGTTTGCACTAACTGTTCTGAGAAATGCACTAAATGCTGCGCAAATGTTAATAGTGTTGTGAGAAAAGTACCAAAGCGACTGAGAAAAACTGTAAAATACTTATTCACACCAACGACCACAAAAAACACTTAGCCTACATACGGGCCGAGCAACATTAGTCTGGATCGTCCTATTTAAGTCTTTTATAGAAACAGCTGTATTCTCTGTTGGGCATTCTCCTCTGGATAACTCCATTCTTACAGCAGTATCAGGCTGATTAAGCCCAACCTCTCTGAGTGTTAGGCATGAGTGCACCAAAGAGAAGGGAGAAGGGGGGGTGCTTAATTGGTGATTTTTACTTACTTACCAGTGTTCAGTGCAAGGGTCAATGTGCCTATTTCTCTCTCTCTCTCTCTCTCTCTCTCTCTCTCTCTCTCTCTCTCTCTCTCTCTCTCTCTCTCTCTCTCTTTCTATCTTTCTCTCTCACACACACACACACAAGCACATATACAGTGTCTCTCACACCTCTCTCTCTCATAAAGGACACACACACACATACACACACAAATCCACATACACATACTCACACACACACACACACACACACAAACACAAATACACACACACACACATACACACACACACAAACGCACGCACGCACACACACACACGCACGCACACACACACGCATATACACACACACTTACACACACACACACACACACACGCACATATGCAGTTTTTCCTGTGTCAGGTATGTCTCCTTCACCTGGCTCGGTCAGGGGGCCTGTTCACCTGGGACGGAGAGATGGAATCCGTCTCCTGCCCCTGGGGCTGAGGAATGGAGTCAGGCTTATCTCTCTACTCTCTCCTATCGCTCTCTCTCTCTCTCTCTCCTCTCTCTCTCTCTCTCTCTCTCTGCTCTCTTTCCTCTCTCCTCTCCTCTGCTAAGGCCAGACCACAGACTGTATGTAAGAGAACCAGACAGACCCTGTGTGTGTGTGTGTGTGTGTGTGTGTGTGTGTGTGTGTGTGTGTGTGTGTGTGTTTGTGTGTGTGTACCACAGACTGTATATAAGAGAACTGGACAGACCCTCTGTAACGTCACACACAGACTTTATAGGTTAGGCAAATAGGTTCTGGGCGCAGCCAATAAAAATCATCAATTCTAATGAAATTCACCCCCCTCAGAGTTTTCATGGACCCAAAAACTACCGAACCATTGTTTTTAACCAGGCTGTAAATATGCTTATGTTTGCTGTGAAAATTGACCTTTAACCATGGGAGTCTATGGGGAGCTGCTCGCTTCTGCAGCCAGCCCCCAGTGGACAAAAGAAGAACTGCACCTTAAGAACTTTCATTTCAGACTTCATTGTTCAGCCTGCAGCATTGCCGCTTGGGAGAGAGGGGGGGGCACTTTAACTTCTCTTGTCTGCTCTCCTCCAATTCTGCCCCACACAACCATAAGGCATAACTGCATATTTTGTTACACTGAGTTTAAACTGGAAATTGACTTTCGAACAACTTCTTTGTCTTGTAACTAAATGTGTTGCTTCTTCCTATTAGGAAAGTACATAAAAGCATCACCACTATTACACCTACAGCATGTTTGACTGGGCAGCGGGACAACTATACAGGCAGGGGCGATTTTAGCATCTGGTCTTTAGGGGTGCCCGGCCCCCAGTGCTTATCACACAACACTATTATTATATATAATATATTATTCATTTTGCACTGAGCCAGGGGGTGCCGAGCAGTTTCACGGGGGTGCCTTGGCACCCCTAAAAATGGTCTAGATTCGCCCCTGTATACAGGCTTTCTTTTCAGCTTAAATGCTCACACTGCTACTGCACTTTGCCTTTGTAGGGTAGTATTCTACTCCCCTGATTCGAGGTAAGTTTACAGCAGGTGGGATGTGCAATTTAGTGGCATGTTTGTGGCATAGAGGAATAATTAGTTAATTAATTTGGGCCAGTTGTGGCCTGGCAGTTAAGGTAATAGACTTGTGATTGCAGGTTCGAGTCCACCAACTGCCAGTAGTGCCACTGAGGTGCCCTGAGCATGGTACTGTCAGCACACACACACACACACACACAGACACACACACACACATGAACACACACACTGAGGTGCCCTGAGCGAGGTTCTGTCCCCACACACTGCTCCCTGGATGCCGTTGTCATGGCTGCCCCCTGCTAACGCGTGTGATGGGTTAAGCGCAGAGTCCATTTTTGTTACGTACACTGTGTGCTGTGCTGCCCTGCGCTATGATGTGCTGTGCTGTACTTTGCTGTGTAATCACAATGACAAATGGGTGCTGTTGTGCTAATTATCTTTTCCAAGTTTGCCATTCTCCGATAAAGACATCTTATCTTCCTCCCCATAGGCTCTCTGCAGATCCCCCTGGCTGTTACTGCGTCAGACCCTATTACATGTGATAGCTCTTAGCTATGGTCATTACACAGCAGGACATTACATCTCTGACAGGCTATATAGCAGCCTACAGCTAGCCTCTTACTACTTTTAAATGTATAGTTAGGTAGTGTTAATGGTTGTGTGTGTGTGTAGTGTGGTGTGTGGTGTGTGTGTGTGGTGTGTGGTGTGTGTGTGTGGTGTGTGTGTGGTGTGTGCGTGTGTGGTGTGTGCGTGTGGTGTGTGCGTGTGGTGTGTGTGTGGGTGTGTGGTGTGTGTGTGTGCGTGTCCATTCTTGCTATGGGGAGAGGGAGAGACACAGAGATGGAAAGAAAAGAAGGGAAAGTATTGGGTTGATATGAGTTTGCATGGCAGTGTGTGTGAGAGAAAAAAGAGAGAGAAAGAGAGAGAGCGAAAGAGAGGGAACAAGAGAGAGAGGGAACGAGAGATAGAGTGAGAGAGAGAGAGTGAGAGAGAGTGTGAGACAGAAAGAGAGGGAAAGACAGAGAGAGTGAGAGAGAGGGCGGAACATGTGAGAGAGGGAGAGAGAAAGACAGTGGAAGTGTATAAGGGAGAAT
>CM059282.1:26409015-26411515 GCA_030347295.1 Setipinna tenuifilis | reverse complement strand
TTTACGATCTCGATGAAATTCTGTGGCCAGATGCAGCAAGGAGAAGGGATGCCTATTTTTTTCTTCAACATGGTTAAAGATGCTGTTGTGTATTGTTTTGTTCAGTATATACTTTGTTGTCAAACTGCAACTATTGTCTGAGTTGAGTCTAGTTACAGGATAAAAAAATAAACATTTTCATTTGTCTGCAGAATTGCTGTCATGTAGTGTCGAATTTGTGAATTGGTGTCATCGGGTGAATTTACTATATTTTACTTTGTCTGTGTAATTTACAAGAGAGCAAATGTTACAATTATTTTGCATTTATTACCACTGTGTCTAACTTATTCCAATACAATCATATGATGTGACTCATGTGTGTGCAATTTGGTGCCAGAATTGCATTTTTATAAATATGTGTACACTTTTGACAAAAGAATAGCATTTTGCAATAGAGCTGGGGTGTTCTGTTAATTGGGTATATGGTTGCATTAACTGTGTGTAGTGTTTTGTCAACATGGGCCCAGTTTTTAAAATTGAGTTTAAGCAACTGTAAAAAACTGTAAAAGTAAAAAAATATCTATTGAAATATATTTAGTGAACAGCATTTGTCATGTGTGTAGTGGTCTCGGTATATATTTTTAACTTTACCACAGTTTTAGTGAAGGGGAGGGAAAAAAAAGTTACCAGGGTTTGAACCCAGGTCTCCAGGGTACCAAACATGCACTTTGACCACAACACCAAAGAGCCAGACAGTGTGTTATGGTACTCAGAGCACACCCAAAACCCTAATGATGGTCACTCCTGAACTTATCCTTGCATATTTGGTACACAACACAACATTGTAACTGCAGTGAACACGAATGAACGCATGCGTTACATTGTTGTGTGGGACAATGTGTCCTTTCATAGATCTCCTTTGGTACGAAATTGGTTTCTACAGCATCCACAGTTTACAGTCCTTTTTCTTCCACCATAGTCATCTTTTCTAAATCCAATAGAAGAGTATTTCTCAGCATGGCGGTGGAAGTTTTACGATCTCGATGAAATTCTGTGGCCAGATGCAGCAAGGAGAAGGGATGCCTATTTTTTTTATCAACATGGTTAAAGATACTGTTGTGTATTGTTTTGTTCAGTATATACTTTGTTGTCAAACTGCAACTATTGTCTGAGTTGAGTCTAGTTACAGGATAAAAAAATAAACATTTTCATTGGTCTGCAGAATTGCTGTCATGTAGTGTCGAATTTGTGAATTGGTGTCATCAGGTGAATTTGCTATATTTTACTTTGTCTGTGTAATTTACAAGAGAGCAAATGTTACAATTATTTTGCATTTATTACCACTGTGTCTAACTTATTCCAATACAATCATATGATGTGACTCATGTGTGTGCAATTTGGTGCCAGAATTGCATTTTTATAAATATGTGTACACTTTTGACAAAAGAATAGCATTTTGCAATAGAGCTGGGGTGTTCTGTTAATTGGGTATATGGTTGCATTAACTGTGTGTAGTGTTTTGTCAACATGGGCCCAGTTTTTAAAATTGAGTTTAAGCAACTGTAAAAAACTGTAAGAGCCAGCGGGCGCATTGTCCATAGCCTGTTGCTATTACGATGGCGGATCGGACGGGAGGAGCTTTTCGGTGGAGACCGATCTGCTTGCGCGTGAAGTGAAAGCGCGTGAGTAGTTAATATTCGGGGATGGAAAGAATCCCCCAACCTTCGCGGGTCATAGAAGTATGGGAGGAAATATCTTCAATAATTGTGTCCTCCTTTGGCAAGAAGAGAACTTTCGAACAGTGCCCAAAGCGGTACAACAACGTTAGAAGACGTAAAACAAAAGCTTTAAACTCAAAGGAAACATCAAAAATAAAAGGTGGAGGTCCATCAAACCATTAGTCCACTAGTTTTCTTTTTGATGAATTTCTTACAACTTGCCACGCTGTTTATTAAATAAACTGCAGAGCATTGCAATCGCTGTTTATTTAAAAGACAAAAGAATCTGCAGAGCTATAAACTGCAAAACATTGCTATACTCTGTTGCTATACTCTCTGTATATATTGTTATTATTTGTGCCTGTTTGCTTATTAAAACATAAAAATACATAGCTATACAGGCTATACATGTTGCAACTTTTCTGCCAGTTCAGCTCGCCTCTCTGGCGCAGCAGCAGGTACATCGAGGTTCAAAGCGTTGTGCGCCTCTAAAATAGCTTTTCAACAATGCGCCAGTGACGAAAAAGCACCTTTTTATTAATCAAAAGCGCAAATGGTTTGTACGTCCTCATAATAGCATCTGGTGCGCTTTGCGCCAGACCACACCTCTTCTTTTCGCTGAGCCGCCCGTCACGGCGCAATGTCATCTGCTACCTGGACAACGTGATTTTTTGCCTGAAAAAATGAACGTTGCGCTGGAACAGAATAGCAATGACAGCATGCGCATGTCGTGAATGCACAATGCGCCGCGGCAAAATAGGGCCCATTGTCTTTGAATGGTCCACTCCAACGTTAGGAGGATA
>CM059282.1:26401515-26404015 GCA_030347295.1 Setipinna tenuifilis | reverse complement strand
GTTTTTCTATTCATAACCACTAGCTACAGAGCTTTGATACAAGCCATGCCCTGTCTAGCGTGTTTGCTTTAGTATGTCACTTGTAATTGTTTTGCACATTGTGTAATGTGAATGCACATGTGTATCCTAGTGTGTTTGTCCACATGTGTGTGTGCACATGTGTGTAAGTATGAAAGTGCGTACACACATAGACATGAGAAACTACACAAAGTGTGTGTGGATAGTGTGTGTATGCACTATTCTGTATCTGTTTTGTTCATACTGTGTTTTACCGTAACAGTTTCGTGTACCACCAATTGCTACAGGTGAAATATTGTCTCATCTCACTATGTACTGTGTATCTATTTATTTAGAAAATTAGAGTAAATATTTTTCGTTCCAAAATTGTTTGTGTTGATTTCCACTTGCATACTACGATATTTTCACTCTTATATGGCAATATATCAAAACATCCAAAAAACAAAAGTGTCTTAGATTTAGACCAATAGTGTGTAAATGATATGCACAGGTATGTAAGGCTATGGAAAATGTGTTTATACAGTTTTTTACAGTTGCTTAAACTCAATTTTAAAAACTGGGCCCATGTTGACAAAACACTACACACAGTTAATGCAACCATATACCCAATTACAGTTTTTGCCTATTGCTTGCACACATTTTTCAAAATTTGACTCATAGAGTAAAATCCCTACACACATTTTCAAAACCCAAAACACTTGGAAATAAACCATTCACATTTATGCCATAATGACACTCTGCTATCAAAACTCAAACTAAACAAAAAAAACCTAACAATCCTTTGTCGAAATGTAACTCTGATGGCAAAGCACACAAACTTGCACCAAATGGTAAGACAGTTCAACTCAACTATAACACACTAGTGTACTTTACATAAAACAATCCACTCTTTCAGTTACTGTGTTTTATTCAGCTCCGCAAAGCAAATAAGGCACATAACAACCCCAAAACAGAAATATTCAATGATGTAGACTCAAAAAGCCCTCAGTACATAAACTACTGTAAAACAAAGTAAAAATAAAAACCAAATGAAACAATAGTAGGCTCAGAAGCACTTCAAAAAACATAATACACTGTAACAACATCAACTTCACATGAAGTATAACCACATGGTCAACTAAAGTTGCCCTAATGTCATCTGGTATTACAATGCGTTGAGTTCTTTGTCCTCCTCTAAGCTGCTCTCGTCCTCCTCCTCGTCCTCCTCTCATTCTTACTCTGCCGCGGGCTCTCCCTCCATCCATGCTTGCAGTTTTCAAAAAGGCCTAAACTGAGGCCTTTTTGTTGCTGACTAATTGGTGTCCAATTTTGGAGGTAAGGGTTTTCTGGTGTGAAGCAATGTTTAACCAATCATCCAATGTGTTTTATGTTTTGGATATGTGTGTTTTCCAAATGGTATGATGAGGCATCCGTTTTTAACGGCGTGTCTTATGAATAAAAAAGTGTGCAGTGAACATTTGCAAGTGTGTTGTATGAGGAACAAAGTGTGTTGCTGAAATGCCACAACAGTGTTAGGCAGAACTTTTGTTTAAGATATGGCACATTTTGTTTCCAGTATAGCAACAACAACTTCAAGTTATGCTACTTTGGTTTTAGCACTGGGTTTTAGTGTCTAAGCAATAGGCAAAAACTGTAACAGAACACCCCAGCTCTATTGCAAAATGCTATTCTTTTGTCAAAAGTGTACACATATTTATAAAAATGCAATTCTGGCACCAAATTGCACACCCATGAGTCACATCATATGATTGTATTGGAATAAGTTAGACACAGTGGTAATAAATGCAAAATAATTGTAACATTTGCTCTCTTGTAAATTACACAGACAAAGTAAAATATAGTAAATTCACCCGATGACACCAATTCACAAATTCGACACTACATGACAGCAATTCTGCAGACCAATGAAAATGTTTATTTTTTTATCCTGTAACTAGACTCAACTCAGACAATAGTTGCAGTTTGACAACAAAGTATATACTGAACAAAACAATACACAACAGTATCTTTAACCATGTTGAAGAAAAAAATAGGCATCCCTTCTCCTTGCTGCATCTGGCCACAGAATTTCATCGAGATCGTAAAACTTCCACCACCATGCTGAGAAATACTCTTCTATTGGATTTAGAAAAGATGAGTATGGTGGAAGAAAAAGGACTGTAAACTGTGGATGCTGTAGAAACCAATTTCGTACCAAATGAGATCTATGAAAGGACACATTGTCCCACACAACAATGTAACGCATGCGTTCATTCGTGTTCACTGCAGTTACAATGTTGTGTACACTGTCCAAATATGCAAGGATAAGTTCAGGAGTGACCATCATTAGGGTTTTGGGTGTGCTCTGAGTACTATACTGTAACACACTGTCTGGCTCTTTGGTGTTGTGGTCAAAGTGCATGTTTGGTACCCTGGAGACCTGGGTTCAAACCCTGGTGGGGTAACTTTATTTTTCCTCCCCTTCACTAAAACTGTGGTAAAG
>CM059282.1:26301515-26386515 GCA_030347295.1 Setipinna tenuifilis | reverse complement strand
ACTCATCAGAATCTAACTTGAGCTTCATCTGCCCCCCTCCCTCTGGCGGGAACTCCCCCGAGGCACCTTAAAGACGATTAACTAACTTACTGTTTGCCTTGTCCTGAAGCCACACACACACACACACACACACACACACACACACGCACACACACACACACACACACATGCGTGGGCACACATACTCATACTCACACACGCACACACACACACACGCACACACACACGCACACACACATGTGCACACACACACACACACACGGGCGAGCTCAGCGGCACATTATTAATAACTGGTGTGGTGTGTGCTCAGCCGACTGCAGTGTGTTTGGCTTCTCGGCTGGCTATCGTGTGTGTATGTGGAGTGAGCAGGAAGAGAGGAGAGCGCAGGAAAAGAGGGACATGCAGGAAGAGAGGAGTGTGTGTGTGTGTGTGGAGTGCACTGGAAGAGAGGGGTGTGTGTGTGTGTGGAGTGCGCAGGAAGAGAGGAGTGTGTGTGTGTGTGTGTGTGTGTGTGTGTGTGGAGTGAGCAGGAAGAGAGGTGTGTGTGTGTGTGTGTGTGTGTGTGGAGTGAGCAGGAAGAGAGGTGTGTGTGTGTGTTTGTGGAGTACGCAGGAAGAGAGGGGTGTGTGTGTGTGTGTGTGTGTGTGTGTGTGTGTGTGTGTGTGTGTGGAGTGCGCAGGAAGAGAGGGTGCGTGTGTGTGTGTTTGTGGAGTGTGCAGGAAGAGAGGAGTACGCAGGAAGAGAGGGGTGTGTGTGTGTGTGTGTGTGTGTGTGTGTGTTTGTGGAGTGTGCAGAAAGAGAGGGGTGTGTGTGTGTGTGTGTGTGTGTGTGTGTGTGTTTGTGGAGTATGCAGGAAGAGAGGGCTGATTGATGTTGTTTTGCTCAGGGCTTCTTGCCACGGCAACAGGGCTCAGGTAATGGCGGTGAAAAAATGGCAAATTTACCATTATAGCTCTCTCCCTCAGATAGGCCCACTGGTCAGGCACACAGGCAGGGAGGGGGCAGCAGAAGGGGGTGCAATTTTGTGGTAAAATGTTACTCACTTTCACACTACACTTAAGAATCCAATTTTTAGTAGAGCTTCATGAAGAGGTTGTTAACCACAGGCTCTAGAGGAGCAAGTTTGGCCCTCTATTTGGACAAAGTGGTTTAATGGTTTTGGGCTGTGTGTGTACGGACGGGGGGTCGTGGTGGTGGGGGGGGGGTGGGGTGGGGTATTGGTGCGTGCTGCTGTTGAGGCTTTTAGAGTCATTCAGCAAGAGGCAGCAGTGTTCAGGTAGAGAAACCTGCCGCCCTGTTACCATGCCAACCACACTGGCAAACATTCCAAATTCATTTATTTCGTGAGTAATCTGAGATGTAAGGAGAGTGCTGCTTGCTTGGCTGCCAAACAGACCGCACTGCAGAGAATCTGCTCTGTGTCCTCCATCTCTGCCTCTCTCTGTCTGTATGCCTGTCTGTCTGTGCGTCTATCTGTCTGTGTGTCTACCTGTCTACCTGTCTGTCTATCTGTCTGTTTCAGTCTATCTGTCTGTGTCTTCCTGTCTGTCTGTGTGTGTATGTCTTTCTGCCTGTCTGTCTCTTTGTGCCTGCGTGTCTGTCTGCATGTCTGTCTGTCTGTGTGCCTGTCTTTCTGTGTGCCTGTCTGTCTGTGTGTCTGTCTACCTGTCTGTCTTCCTCTCTGTCTGTGTGTCTGCCTGCCTGTCTGTGTGTTTGTCTGTCTGTGTGTCTGTGTGCCTGCCTGTCTGTTTGTCTGTCTTTGTGTCGGTCTGTCTGTGTGTCTGTGTGTGAGTCTGCCTGTCTGTTGCTCTGTATCTGACTGTGTGTCTGTCTGTGTGTGTCTGTCTGTGTGTGTGCTTGTCTGTCTGTCTGTGTGTCTGTCTGTCTGTCTGTCTGTCTGTGTGTCTGTCTGTGTGTCTGTGTGTCTGTCTGTGTGTCTGTCTGTGTGTCTGCGTGTCTGTCTGTCTATCTCCCAGTGGCTGCACCCCAGCGTTAACTCATGCTCACCTCAGGAGCTGATATGTGAGAGGGCCATGAATTATCCATGAGGAGTCATCAATTACCTCAGAGTCAGCAGCGACCACCACAGTCCACCCCCACATCCCCACATCACACCACAGACAAAGGCCACTTGAAAATGCAATACTTTATTAAAGCCCTCACTATTATTAATTTAGGGGGCTAATTAACAGAGGCGAGGCTGGGCCAACCTGTGTCTGTGTCTGCGCTTCAGAATATCCTCCAGTCCTTCAGCATAAGGGCTTCTCTTCACAAACATGCCCGTGGGAGTTATGGATCACGGTAGCCTATGTGCTGTTTCACAATCTGTGCTATTATATAAGTGAGTGTGCAGAGCCTACTTCTTTGGAATACCTGAAACAGTTCATATGATACTAAAATTTAAACCACATAAACTTTATTACTCTAGACTTGAGAACGATCCATGTGACCGATACATGCCTATGCATAGGGCAATGCTGCCACCCTGTGGCTGAATTTGGAATGTCGCTGCAATATTTTATGCCAAATACAGACAACACAGTTCAACTTCCACTGCCTTTATTGTCTGTTTATTTGTTTGTTTGTTTGTTTGTTTGTTTGTTTTGTTATCCATCATAGATATTGGTATAAAAACAAACTTGTATTGTTGGTGTCATAAAACAACTAATTGAGCATTTGCTCATTTTCAGAAGCGGGAACAGACTCATATTTCACTGGCCCCGTCCCAGACCACCATCATGCATAAAGAACAGCTGCTTCCCAGAAGTTGTCAGCTCCATAAACTCTGCCTCCCTCAGCACACACACTTTAATGGCTACACACCTACTTTACAGACAATACCTGCACACGTCCCTCATCTCAGGCCTTACAGTATGAGCCATCCCTCACACACACACACACACAAACACACACACACACACACACACACACACACACACACACACACTTTAATAGCTTCCTGAATACTTTACAGACAATACCTGCACACGCCCCTCATCTCAGGCCTTACAGTATGAGCCATCCCTCACACACTCACACACACACACACACACACACACACACACACACACACACACACACACTTTAATAGCTTCCTGAATACTTTACAGACAGTACCTGCACACGCCCCTCATCTCAGGGTCCCGCATCAGTGTAAGTCTGCACTGTGGAGTTGAGCGCAGTCCATCACCCACTGACAGCACAATGCAGGCAGGTGTGTGTGTGTGTGTGTGTGTGTGTGTGTGGGAAGGAGAGGCGGGGGTTGGGGGGCAGCGAGGAGTGCTGGTGTGTGCCTGGGGAGTGGTGTTGTGTTGAGGAGAGAAGCTTACTACACAGACAACACTAGATCGTGGAGCAGACCTGGCCAGGAACACTGGACACTGGACACTGGGCACTGGACAAAGGCACACACACACACACACACACACACACACACACCTCAGCCCTGACAATATGAGGTCTGATATGAGGCCTCTCACAATACACAAGCACACACACACACACACACACACATGTGCACTTCAGGCCTTACAGTATGAGCCATCCCACAAACACACACACACACACACACACACACACACACACGTGCACTCGCACCCCTCAGGCCTTACAGTATGAGCCATCCCACACACACACACACACACATACACACACACACACACACACACTCATCCCTTGGACCAGTATGACGTCCTGTCCCACACACACACACACACACACACACACACACACACACACACACACACACACACATCTCAGCCCTTACAGTATGAAGTCCTGTATGAGATGTTGGAAAGTTTGTTCTGGATGTTTTGCTGAGGTTTCTTTTTTGTTATATCTGACACTTCTGTCTTCATTACTCTAGCGATGGATGTCAGCATGTCTGAGAGCAGCTTTGGTGCTGAAACTGTGAGCTTACACAGCGCAGCTCCCCAAAAAACCTTCAAACGTCAAGATGTCATCTTACATCTATCTAGAGCCCCCAAGCCTCCTAGTGCTTACCTGTGAGGTGTTCAGTGTTGGCAGAACTGAAGAGTCTATGAAGAACACACTGATTACATCTTAGTTACAGATGTAATCCATAAAATAACCAAAACATGAGGCTGTGTGTATGTTTACACATGATGATGTGAGGCACTGCCATAACTTACTTGGTGTTTCAGATGTGAACGTACAGTTAGGACCCCCAAACTCTTACATGCCTATACTATGCATAGACTTTAAAATACATGTAAGCGTCATATGTTCCAAGGTTTTCATAGTCTCGCGTTCATTGAGGAAGTTCTAATGTAAATTCAGGGTTGGGGGGTGGGGGGGTGTTTACAGGGAAAGCTGTTGGCTCAGTCCTCTCATCCTTCATGTGTCTCCATTACAAACTTACTTGGTGTTTCAGATGTGAATTTACAGTTAGGACCCCCGAACCCTTACATGCTTATACTATGCGTAGACTTTAAAATACATGTGAATGCCATAAGCTCCAAGGCCTCACAAGGCTATAGCCTTGTGTCCATTCAGGAAGTTCTGATGGAAATTCAGGGTGGGTGGTGGGTTTACAGGGAAAGCTGTTGGCTCTGTCCTCTCATCCTTCATGTGTCTCCATTACAAAGCACTGGACACCCCCCAACAACCCCATGCGCCAACATCCCCATACACCAACAACCCCACGGTGTAAACAGAGAGGAAAACGTTGCCTTTCCAAACAATCAGCTCAACATGGCTGATTTGCAGGCCTGCGTGTACAGTATGATTCAGCACAGCGGCTAGCACTGCCTGCTAACTACCATTAAATGTCCATTAGCCTGGCCATCCATTAGCAGCTCCCCTGACCCTCTGCCCAGCGCTGCCAAAAACACATGGCCAGCCTCTCCTCTCCTCTTCTTTCCTCTCCTCCCCTCTCCCCTCTGGTCCTCTCGCCTCCTCTCCTCACCCCTCTGGTCCTCCTCTCCTCGCCTCTCCTCTCCTCTCCTCTCCTCTCCTCTCCTCTCCTCTCACCCCTCTGGTCCTCCTCTCCTTGCCTCTCCTCTCCTCTCCTCTCCTCTCCTCATCTCGCCTTTCCTCTCCTCTCCTCGCCTCGCCTCTCCTCTCCTCTCCTCGCCTCCCCTCTCCTCTCCTCCCCTCCCCTCTCCTCGCCCCTCTGGTCCTTATTTATACCTATTTGCATTACAAGTCTTCCGGACGTTCCGGATGTTTCTCACATATCGATTGACTCACTGATGCAAACTGCAGTACATCAAATATCCCTGAGTCTACTCTACTCTACAGCATTCTTGCCACTCTCTTTCTTTACTGATTTGCATCCCAAAGTCTCCCAGAAGTTCAGAGATTCCTCCCCTCACTGATGCAAATTAGATTAAATATCCCTGAATTAGATTTGATTAGATTACATTAGATTAGATTGCATTACATTCAACTTTATTGTCATTACACATGTATAAATACAGGATAACAAAATGTGGTTTAGCATCTAATCAGAAGTACAAGGAGCAGCAAGTGTGAGATATACAGTAGACTTCATACAGCATAGTACAAGACACAGTATAGTACAGTGTAGTTTGTAGTAAATTATGTTCAAATAAACAGGGCAGTATGAACAGGTGGGGATAATTAGGCATTAATATACACGAGGGGACATAAGCAGATGTGTTATAAACACGTTTACAGAATCCAGAGCCACTCTGTTTCTGTGCTGATTTGCCTCCCAAATGTCCTGGAAAGTCCGGGAGTTTCTGATATATTGATTGTGGTTCACTGATGCAAACAGATATAATATCCCTGAATATATAGTTTTATATCTATCTATATCTATATCTGTATATTACCACCACTCACCAGTGTTTCTTTACTGATTTCCATCCCAAGTTTCTGGAGTCTTCCATGTATTGATTGTGGCACTCTGATGCAAATGAGATCAAATATCCCTGAATGTACAGCGAGCAGGAGGCCGCATGAGTGCCAGTGTAGCACTGTACGCTTCTGTGTCCATCCGTGGTTGCACCAGTGGCCATGCTGCCTTAAACAATGAAGTAAATGACATGTTGAGCTTTATGTCACATTAGTTTAATGTTATATGGGGGTGTACTTCAGTATCTAAGCGGTGAAATCTTGTGCTGTTATGGTGGGACAGTGGGTCGGAAAGTGACAGGCCTTCTCCCCTAAAATGATTTTTCTGCAGGTTGGGATGTCTGCCATGGAGAAGTGCCACTGCATATTTTGAAAAAGAACAGTACCCTGCCTTAATATATATATATTATATATATATATATATATTTTAGATAGAAAAGGGGACTGTACTTGAGCTTTACTGTCCTGGACAGGTAGGAGATCTGGACCACTACTGGTTACTAGTATACAGTGTCACCCACTCTATATATAGTGTAGTGTGCAGTGTATAGTGTTCGGTAAGAGTGTTAGTTAACAGTGTGCAGTGCTAGTCATCAGTGTTAATTAACAGTGTAATTAATTAGTTAGTTAACATTCTGCACATGTGATATGTATATTCACTGTGCTCAGGTCTTGAGTAGCTTTGCAAAGTGAACCCTGCCAAAATGGTAGATATGCACACACTATATAGCCCTGTATTTATCCCTTAGGACACAAACTACATGAAACTCCTAACATACCACTCCAGTGTAGGCTTCTCTCATTTGTGTTCACTGTCCATAAAACCATGGAGCAGCACATGATGTACAAAGATTATAGGCTTTCTTTTATTTACAGGTAAGGTCTACAAAAATTGACTGACATATCAAGGACACCCCATCAGACACACAAACAGTTAGGCACCAAACCTCATATCGGTTCTTATCGTGTGTGTAGCAAGTTTTGGGAGAATGTGGATCAGAATGGTGTGTTAACACCCTCCTTCCTTATTCTCTTTGAAACCTCACTCTGCACCTGATGAATTGATCTTGGATGTGTGTGTGCGCAGCACTCTTTGAAGAATCCACACTTGCACACCAGCCTGCCTGACCCATCCCGGCCCGTCTTGGCGAAAGCAGGCTGTACCAGGACTGTCTGTATAGCTGCGTCAGCATCGACCGCCTGCCTCTCTCTCTCTCTCTACATCTCTTGGCTACGCCTACTGGCTGTCTCATCTTTCTCCCTCCCTCTCTCCTTCCCTCCCTCCCTCCCTCTCTCTCTGCCTGACTCTTTCCCTCCCTCCATCTCTCTGCCTCCCTGTCCTTCTCTCCCTCCCTCCTTCTCCCTACCTCCCTCTTTCCCTCCCTCTCCCTCCCCCTCTCCCTCTGCTCAGCCAGTCCCTGCCCAGGCTCTGAGCAGCGTCTTTCAGCCCGGAGCCTGGAGCCAGACGCAGCCTTACAAATGTTACCAACCTTGGAAATAATTGGGTAGGCTTACAGGGAGGATTAATATCAGTTGGTTTTCTTATGGAAAAACATTTCGTACTTCACACTTTAATCCATGTCAGAACTTTATGCGGTATTTTGTACTGCAGTAGTAGTTTGCCAGAAGTACAAGAGTTGAGGGGAGAGGCTGTGCAAAGAGGCTGCGTATCCATTGAGCAATTTCCTATGAAGTAAGAATTTTTCTCAAGAAAACATACCCCTCTGTTGTCAAACATCACCATGTTATGATGCAAGGGCAAGTAATGAAAATTTCATTTGAATCCAGTGGAAAAAAAGAAACCTTTTTGATCAGACATTTTAAACGGGTGCAAGCAACCAGTCTGTCAACAAGATTCATGTAAGATTAAGAATAAAGCCTTCAATCTGAGTCATAAACATGCAAGAAAACACCATCTCGCCAACAACCCACCATTTACATCTATTTTTACTAGTTGCACATTTTTTAAACTTGATTATACTGTTCCAACATGTGTAACATTTTCTTCACCATAGAGCCACAGAGTACCCATGTACTTGTGAAATTGAAAAGGTGGTGCATTAGTCCTTCTCAGAGGCATCAATCCTGGGCTGAGAAAGTAAAAACCCTGCCACAAATTTCATCCAACCAGTTCTGAATCAGCTGATCATAATGAGCACTCAAGACAGGTAGATCATCTACTCAGTCACCCGTGTTAGGAGAAAAACATGGCAGGGTTTTTACTTTCTGAAGCTAGGATTGACACCTCTGGTCCTTCTCCTTGTTTAGTCACAGCCAAAATCAATTACTCGTAATTCATTGAATCTGAACACTAGTCCACAAGAAAGATGTAGAAAGCATGAGGCAGATGCAAGTTGATTCCGTACAGAAAAACAATCCTTTATTGAACAGAATGATTATTTTGGATCTCAATCATCCATTGGACATGGTTCCACACGCCGACTGCAGATCTCTGCGTTTAGTCCAGCTGTAAATACAAACAAAGTTACTTCAACAGGGTGATCATCCAAACAAACATCCATGTACATCTACAGCCAACAATGACCAGCAGCCATGGAAAGAGCACATCATGTAGGTTAGTTGTACAGTTGGATCATTAGGCCCAGTTTCAGTTTTTTTTTTTTTTGACCATCAGTGTCATGAGAAACTTCAGTTCATCCATGACACTACCCAAGTCATGATCTAACATTTGAGGGTACTAAAAGAAGATTCATTATATTTTAGGTAATTTTAATTTTGGTGGGAAATGATTTTATTGGCAGTCACAATTAGAGGAGAGAACACAGATCAGATATACTGGTCTTAGCGGACAGCTGGAGAAAAATTACCATTAGCAGTATTTATATTATACATTATTATTAGTTATACATATACAAGGATGTTTTATTGTCACTTGCATAGACACACTGGGTAGAGTAGGACATGCAGTGGAATTTTTTTTGTTTTTGTTTTACGAGATTATATAACATTATTAGTTTCACATTGTACACAAACTACTACTACATGAATGTTAAAAAGAACACTACGCAAAATAACATGGCATAAATGTTTAATTACCTTGACAAAGCCAATGTCCTTTGCATACTGCCTGAAGCACTGACGGCACATATTGAGTCCGTATTTCCGGATCAGACCGTGCCGGTTTGAGCATACCCGGCTGCAAAACACAAACAGGCATAATCAGAATGATGAAATGTTAAGGTAGAATAATATGATAATAGCTAAAATTGAGATAAGTGCGATGAGCAACAGTAGCACATTTATGTTCAACCACAACCGCTAGGCACCGTATTTCAAGTTAATCCTCACGCTACATGCTCATTATCTGTTAAAGTAGTTGGCTGCGTCCAAGAATTCCAAAGATGGTGGCAAATTAACTGGCCTACTATGTTTTCAACAGCTTCAAAATAACACTTATATCCACATATTCGCTACAATCACACCGTAGCCACGGGCTTTATCACATACTCATTCACATGGGCTAGAAACCTCCAAAGCTCGGCCCTCAAGATCCGCCATGTTAGTTAGCATTCTCAGTCCACTCCATGTGGCGCGAACCTAACATAAACTAATCGGACCCATTTCGCCCGTTAAGCCAGAATACACCACATGGGTAGAAAAATACAACATTTAACAACAACCAGACCCAGTACTGACCAGGCACGAGATCCCTGGCCGTATTTTCTGGGGTGACTCCAATAGAGCTGCTGATGGCCCATCTTGTCTCTTTAGCTTGGGATGTCGAAAAGGAAGAACTCCCAGCACGCATGCGCAAATGAAATTCTTTTTTCCTCGTAACATGCGCGGACAACAGATTGAAACTAACAACTGCCACCTACTGATTAGGCAGACATATTGCAGCATCTAACCCCATCTCTTGAAAAAATAAATAAAAACATTACACGATGCAGTTTATTGTACTATACTACACATATCTGTATATAACTGAAAGGATTTGAATCACATATACAACCGTATCTGAATACCACGCTTGGTTATAGCATTCACTCCTCTCCCCCGTTTTGCCATGACATGCAACCTGTGTCATGCAATAGGGATGTAAAAGTTTATGATGGAAGATTAAACGTGTTTCTGAATGTGTGGAAGACAGACTAAAAGAAGCACAGCGATTTGTTCCTGCAAACTGGGAGAATCATGGTGCAAAGCTGAACATGGTGATGACTGCCAGCAATGCTGACCAGTAGTTTTTTTGGTGTTTTTGATGACTGCACAAAGACATTTGTATCAATTATTCATTGTTAAGCAGGTTCTTAAAGGTTTTATATGACAATATCCAAACAGTAAATGTAGTTGCAAAGTAAGATAACAGCAACATAGGCTATCAATTTCATTACAAAGTTGTTCTGAAAACACACAAATATTTCCAGTGGCTTGGTCAATTTGTATAATTATGAAAGATCTTAACATAGCCTACTTTGTCTTTTTTTCCTTTCATTTAATGAGCTGCAAAATCATAAATATTTTATCTTGTTCTAGATATTCAATGCCAGTTGAAAACTCAGAATGGGAACAAATAAAGCTGTTGACAAGGATTTTACAGAGGGCTCCTTCTTCCAGCTAACAGACAGACAGAAATGCATGTGGGAAGGGACTGGTATAATGCTGTTCACGCCCATGTAATGTAATGTAATGTAATGCAGGCTGCATTATACCCACATACAAAACATACGCCTTGGCTTATCGGACTAAGCGTTGCTCCCACTAATATATTGGGTTGGCTCGCTGGTCTCTGTGCTACTAATCAGAACACATTTCTAGGCTGTGTGCATTCATTTCGCACATCTTCCGAGGGGGCTGTGAGAAACGATGGAAAGGATGGATGGAAGTTTCGCCGTTTCTGACATCATCATACTCATGGATCTTGTTTGCTGTACACCCCTTCCCCTCCCCCCGCCCCCAGAGGTGTAGTGCATTGTGGGTAAGGGGTCGGCAGTGGTTCTATAGCTGTTCCAGCATCATATTTTAACCAGATACCGAATTAGTGCAAAGTAGGAACAAAATGGAGCTAAATGCATTTCTCATATCACAGCGTCGTTAAAGCTGGATTCGGGGATCTTGCCGCACGCCCACGCTGGCGGTAAGTCATTTTGCGAGCTTTATTTTTCCTCCCCTGAAGGAACTGATTGCGACATATCTTGGGCTGTCGATAATTATTTGTCAAGTAATAGCTAACGTGCACCGCTATGTCGTGATGATATTTAGTCACTGATTAAGCTAACATTAGCTAATAATGCACATTGCTAGCTAACGCTGTTTTTTTCACTGTCATGCCAAAGCAGTTTTACCAGTGAATATAATAGCGAACTGCAGAGCAACTGTTGTTAATGTCTGCATTTCAGTGCTGCATGACATATCTTTACCCAAGCTATTCACCGATGTTGTACTGAGCTAGCTGTCGGCGTAGAATAGTTTATCAAACACAAACACCTGCGCTGCAACATAGCTTTCTTGTTGGAATAATTGTCTAATCTTGTTGCTTGTGCCCATGGGGGTAATAATTGACTTGTTAGCTAGTTGAAACGCAAGTGAACCTGATCTCGCCTCGCCTTGGACCTGTCGAACCTTTAGATTTGGTTGTGTTGATCTGGACGGCGTGGTTGTCACAAGACACTCAGGGATATCGACATGCGCGTTTTGAGTACCGAAATAAGCTTCAACTCCTAAACATAATTTCCTTGGTTAGGTTGCGATTCTTAAATTATTCAGAGGCTTCTCACATCTGTCTAGTAATGTACGGGGCATTGCTCGTAAGATCTCACGACTGACGAGGCCCAAAAGAATACCACCTAACGTTTTGCATTAAGCTTGAATTTTTCTGAATGATATCTGATTCATTTACATGTAACTAAGATGTCAGCGAGGCTAATTTTAAGTCTTCCTTGGTAATCAGAGTCGCCCTGGTTATTGGTGAAATACGTGTTTAGAAAGTGGGATGATTAAGCTAAGGTAAACAACCAACATTTATTTATTATGTTTTGAGTCATTTCGTAAATTGTCGCTATGTTAGGCGAGGAGTTTATAGATAGTTTAAATAAAGACTGTAGGCTATGTAAGAAGGCTTCACCCAATTAGGCTTTTAGCCGCTAATTGCATTCATCAGTATTGTATAGTCCCCCAAAATAGAAGTGATGCATTTCCATTATCAGCCGAAGCAAAGACACAAAGACAGCCGTGAGGGGAGAAAATGCCCAGTTCAATCATGCAGATGCGCAGATTGATTATATCTCTCCCCCACCCCCTTCATTTAGACTCACTAACAACAAGTGATGAAGTTTATCGATTAATTATTTGTACCCTGTATCAAACAAAATGCATTCCAGCACTGAGAACAGTTTATATGTACGAGTTTTTGATGTTGTGCTTTCATTTTACTGGAGATAGCCCGATATGTACTGGTTGTTTCTTTAATGTAGCAATAATGGAAGCAATACAGAATGAAATATGATATGTTTTTTAGTGTATAGTGTTTGTGTGGGGGGGGTCCATGACATAACCCAAACTAAACTATACCATTCTGTAGAATGTTACTTCATTCACCCAGCATTCTAGCTGCTGGTGCATTCTTGATGTTGAAACGACCATGAGTCAAGATATGTCCAGCAGTGTTGTGACCCTCCAGTGGCTGAGTCCTCTGGGTCCAGGTTGAAAGAGCACAGAGATGATCTGTCTTTGTTTTTGTTTTTTTCCCCCCTCTCTTTTGTGTGTTGCAGTGTGCAGAAGCTTCCTGTCGCCAGAGACCCTTAGCACAATGCCTTACTGGAGACCTGAACAGTGTTTATAACACACACACAGTCCATGTTTACATTCCAAATGTGAAAGGAAACGTTTGGACAAAAAAAGAAGAAAAAAAAAAAAAAAAAAGATATTCGCCACCCGAGGCCTGCCCACCTGTCCGCCCGCCCGCCCGCCCGCCCGCCCACCTGCCCACCTGCCTGCACCGTGCGGACGCTGTTGGAACGCCGACCTGCCTTCCGGCTCCTTCCCGTTTTCTTCCGGCCGTCCCTTCTCCCGTCCTCGGGTGGGTGAGTGCCTACCATGAGATTCCGCATCTACAAGAGGAAGGTGGTGATTCTGACCGTGGTGGTGGTAATCTGTGGCTTTGCGGTGTGGAGCAACGGGAACAGACAGAGGAAGGTGACGGTGTTCCCCAAAGAGGTCGAGCAGGCCAGAAGAGGAGCAGGCAGCAGCAGCAGCAGTAGTAGTAGCAGTAGCAGTAGCAGCAGCAGCAGCAACAATAACAACAACCAGGCCCAGGCCCCACCCCAGCCTCAGGCCCAAGCCCAAGCCCAAGCCCAAGCCCAAGCCCAAGCCCAGGCCCAAGTGCAAGCCCAAGCCCAAGCCCAGGCCCAAGCCCAGCCACAGATCCACACCACGGTACCGGTCAGCCGCAGGGCGGCCAACGAGACGCCGGTCGAGAAGGCTGCAGTGGCAAAGGCGGAGGCGGACAACACCACGCTGGTGTACCGCAGCATCGTGTTCCAGCTGAACTTCGACCAGACCATCCGCAACGAGGAGAAGTTCCGTGCGGTGCGGCAGAAGGACGACCTGGTGGTGGTGGTGCAGGTGCACAACCGGCCCGAGTACCTGCGTCTGCTGGTGGACAGCCTGCGGAAGGTGCGCGGCGTGGAGAGCGTCCTGCTGATCTTCAGCCATGACTACTGGTCGCCCGAGATCAACCAGGTGGTGGCCTCGGTGGACTTCTGCTCTGTGCTGCAGATCTTCTTCCCCTTCAGCATCCAGCTGTACCCCCAGGAGTTCCCGGGCAACGACCCCAAGGACTGCCCCAGGGACATCCCCAAGAAAGACGCCTTAAAGATGGCCTGCATCAACGCGGAGTACCCGGACTCCTTCGGACACTACCGCGAGGCCAAGTTCTCCCAGACCAAGCACCACTGGTGGTGGAAGCTGCACTTCGTGTGGGACCGTGTGCGCGTGCTGAAGGACCACCAGGGCCTGGTGCTGCTCATCGAGGAGGACCACTACCTGGCGCCGGACTTCTACCACGTGCTGAAGATGATGGCGGGGCTGAAGCGGGACCTGTGCCCCGACTGCAGTGTGCTCTCGCTGGGCAGCTACGGCCACGTGGGCTACTCCAGCAAGGCCAACCGCGTGGAGGTCAAGGCCTGGAAGTCCACGGAGCACAACATGGGCATGGCCTTCACCCGGCAGACCTACCAGCAGCTCATCCAGTGCACGGACGCCTTCTGCACCTACGACGACTACAACTGGGACTGGTCGCTGCAGCACCTGACGGTCACCTGCCTGCCCACCTTCTGGAAGGTGATGGTGTGCGAGGCGCCGCGCGTGTTCCACGCCGGGGACTGCGGCATGCACCACAAGAGGAGCGCCTGCATGCCCGTCAGCCAGAAGACCAAGATCGAGAACGTGCTGCAGAGCAGCAGCAACCAGCTCTTCCCCAAGAGCCTGCTCATCACCAAGCGTCTCCCGGCCAACGGGGCGGGCGGAGTGGCCCCCCACGTCAAGAACGGGGGCTGGGGGGACATTAGGGACCACGAGCTCTGCAAGAGCTACCTGCGACTTCAGTGACCTTATCTGACCTTTTTTCGTTTTTGTTTGTTTGTTCGTTTGTTTGTTCGTTCGTTTGTTTGATTGATTGATTGTTTTTTGCATCCTCTTTAACAGAAAGCCTTTTAAAAAAAGAATCCTTTTTCTTCATATTGCCTGTTTTAAATGGACTGTTCCAAATAAAAAGTATGTGCGTTTGGGATGTTAGTCATGGCTGTCCTTTGAGAGAGATGCGACACTGAGTGATTGACAGATCGGCCTCTCCTTATCTACAGGCATCTGTCAGGATTAAAAAATATATCCCTGTAAGGGGACTAACACAAGCTTGCAATGGTCATCCACACCCCGAGAGAACTGAGAGCATGACAAAGTAATTTAAAGTTGTGCACAGCGTTTGTAAATGTGTGAAATGTAGCTGCTGAGATGCTCGGTGACACAGAAGCAGAGCTCTGTGCGGTGCTGGCAGAGCTCTCGGGATGACTAGGCTGTAACATACATCAATATTCCATCAAGAGTTGGGTCATTGGTTCAGTTGAAATTGCTTAAGAATTGTACCAGGGCCCAGGGGAGGGAGCATATTTTTACATTTAAAATGAGCCCCCATCCCCTGCCAGAGCCCTGTGTGTGTGTGTGTGTGTGTGTGTGTGTGTGGGCGCATAATTAATCTGGAGGTATTTAAATCGCGTAGATTTGCTGAGATCAAACATGCTCCCCAGAGAAGGACCCCTTGGCCCATTTGCACAAGTGTGCATTTAGTCCCATACCTGTTCTCCATTTCCTCCTCTTTAGCTCTTACACATTCTCCCATTTCCTCCTCTCTAGGTTCCTGCACAGGCCCCTGTTTCCTCCTACTTAGGTTCCTACAAAGACTCCCATTTCCTCCTCCCTAGTTCCCTACACAGGCTTCCTTTTCCTCCTACTTAGGTTCTTGCACAGTCTCCTTTTTCCTTTCTAGGTTGCTGCACAGACTCTTTTTTCCTCTTTTTTTTCCTCTTTTCAGTCCTGTACACAGACTCCCATTGCCTCCTCCACAGTTCACTACACACACTCTTACTTTCTCCTCTTTCACCCATACACACTCCCATTCCTTCCCTATACCCATACACACACTTCCATTCATTTCTTACTTCCTAGTACTCATACACACATTACCATTCCATATGTATACCTAAATACTCCTATTTCCTCCATACACACATGCCCTCCTCTTACTCATATACACACTCCCATTCCATCTGTATACCCACACACACACTCCCATCCCCTCCTCCTTATAACCACATGCACACCACATACACACACTCACTTACACCCATACTTATGTCCTCTTACCCCTATATACGCACTCCCATCCCCTCTTACTCGTACACACACACTCCCATTCCATTCTTATACCCATACACACACTCCCATTCCCTTTTATACACACCCTCCCATTCCATCCTTATACCCATACACACACTCTCATTCCATCCTTATACCCATACACACTGCCATTCCCTCCTCTAACCCCTATACACACACTCCCATTCCCTGCTTCCTCCTTGCACAGGCTCCCCTGGCTCCCAGCATCCTGGGCAGGATTCCCTATTATATACACACTCCCATTCCATGCATATACACTCACTAATTTTCTCCCTATACCCATACACACACTCCAATCCCCTCCTCTAACCCCTATACACACACACTGCCATTCCCTGCTTCCTCCATCCACAAGCTCCCATCCCCTCCTCTTACACCTATATACACACACTCCCATCCTCTCCATACACACACTCCCATTCCCTGCTTCGTCCTTCCACAGGCTCCCCCTGGCTCCCAGCATCCTGGGCAGGGAGGTGTGAAAAGCTACAAGGCTGCCAGTAGAAACTCATCTAATCAGCTGTCCAGAGTGTCGATACAGAGTCAGAGCCTGAGTCACTCTGCTGCTCCACTCCACTCTGCGCGGCCTTGATTCAGTGGAGTGCTTCTTCTTTAAATCCTTGTTCCACTGAACACAGGACTTGAATTGACACCTGCCAGTGGGGGGTGAACGCCCCAGTAGACTTGTCTCCCCAGGGCAGCGGACTATATATACCGCTTCTTGTTAACCCTTTTAAAGGATGCCATGCCCTTTTTTTGCACATCATACTATCAAAACTGAAATAACTGTTAATGTTAACGTTAAGTAAAAGTGGATTTTGACTGTCATGGCACCTACAAGTCCGTGCAGGTAGAGCAGCAACCTATATATGCCGTTTCTTGGTAACCCTTTGAAAGGTTGCCATATCCTTTTTTTGTACATCGTATCATCAAAACTGAAATAACATGCGTCAGTGTGAATGTATAAGCAGGGGTGTTAATGTTAACGTCAAGTAAAACATTACATTAGTAAGTAAAAAGTGAGCAGCAGACTATATATACACTGTTTCTTGACAACCATTCTACAGGTTGCCATGCCCTTTTTTTGTACATGTTCAGGCTATTTAGAGTGTTTTGATATCATCAAAACTGAAATAACGTGCGTCAGTGTATAAGTGTATAAGCAGGCCTGTTAATGTTAACATTAAGTAAAAATGGCTTTTGGCTGTCATAACTCCTACAGGTCCATGCAGGTAGGGCAGCAGACTATATATACACCGTTTCTTGTTAACCCTTTTAAAGGATGCCATGCCCTTTTTTGTACATGTTCAGGCTATTTAGAGTGTTGTGATATCATCAAAACTGAAATAGCGTGCAGCAGTGTGAATGTATAAGCAGGCCTGTTAATGTTAACGTTAAGTAAAACATTACATTAGTAAGTAAAAAGTGACTCGTACAAGGCCGTGCAGGTAGGGCAGCAGACTACATATGCCGTTTCTTGTCAACCCTTCTACAGGTTGCCATGCCCTTTTTTGTACATGTTCAGGCTATGTAGAGTGTTTTGATGTCATCAAAACTGAAATAACGTGCATCAGTGTGAATGTGTAAGCAGGCCTGTTAATGTTAACGTTAAGTACAAATGGATTTCGACTGTCATGACTACAAGGCCGTGCACGTAGAGCAGCAGAGTATATATACCGTTTCTTGTTAACCCTTCTACATGTTAGCATACCCTTTTTTGTTAATGTGGCTATGGCTATGTAGAGTGTTTTGATATCATCAAAACTGAAATAGCGTTTGTCACTGTGAATGTATAAGCAGGGCTGTTAATAATAACATTAAGTAAAAATAGCTTTTGGCTGTCATGACTCCTACAGGTCTGTGTTTGTAGACCTGTATATGTAGTCAGACAGAATATATCTATACTCTACTGTGAGCTTGTCATAAAGCATGCACAGCTCTTTAATCTTACAGAAACACTTTACTGATACTAAGGGCATAGGTATAGCCACAGGTGGGCCGGCCTGTCAATCAGGCCCATCCAATCAGAAGGCACTATAAGTTTGATTGACTGTTTCAGTAATAAAAGTAACCAATGGGTTTTGGGCTAAGCCCACCAGATTTTTTCCCCGGGCCCACCCAATGTATGATTTCTGGCTCCGCCCCTGACTGGGGTCATGTACTGAGCAATATATCTGGGGGTGGGGGGCGTTGGCGTTTTCTTTAAAGCGTTGTCTGACACAGTTTCCCTCCATTTCCCCATCTTTCTAACACGTCTTAAGTGCATTCTCTGACCCTGGGGGGGTAGTATGCACTTTATGCACCCATGAACGCTACAGTGGCTCTGTGGGCCTCCTGCAGACCAGCGGGAGTAGAGGTAGGAGCATCCATACGGTGGTTTACTGGGGGGAACACACTGTTAATATCCTTTTCCTCAGGAGAACAGGTACGGAGGAGGAGGAGGAGCTCAGGGGCGGTGGGACTACTCTCTGCCAGTGTCCTCTTGGGGAGGTACAGAGGAGGAGGAGGAGGGGGGTGGGGGATGGTGGAGTCAGGTTGGGAATATGCTCTGCCAGTATCTTCTTGGGCAGAAGGAGGTGGGAACATCTATACGAATGTTTACTGCGGGGACTACACTGTTAATATCCTCCTCCTTAGGAGGGGAGGTACAGACGAGGAGAAGGAGGCCGCCGGGGGTAGTGGTGGAGGAGTGGAGGTAGAGAGAAGGAGGAGGAGGAAGAGGAGAAGGCCAGGGGTGGGGGGGGGGGGTACTCTGCCAGAGTCCTCTTGGGCAGAAGGAGCTGTGGATGGGCTAATTAGATCACACACAGCTGTGATGTTTCACTCACAGTGGAATTGGATAAACAACAGGAAGTGGCCCAGCCATAATGCGTGTTTGTGCGTGTGTTTGTGTGTGTGTGTGTGTTTCTGTATGTGTGTGTGTGTTTCTGTATGTTTGTGTGGGTACGTAGGGATGGAGACCAGCAGAGCTGACTGCCTGTTAGAGCTGTCTTTCTGTGAAGAGTGTGTGGTTGTCGTGGTGATGAGCACATATTGCTAGGGAGGCAGTATTCGACCCCATCCAGGAGAGGATGAGGGGCGTTATGTAAGAGCACTGGGTAGCTGGAGAGGCCTGCAGTGAAGCACTCTACTCTACTCTACTGCACTCCTCTGCACCACTGAGGGGTTGTGTGGACCAGCTGGTAACTTAGTTCCCATCACATTATGTAAGAAGGTTTAGAACTTTCTGGAAACATTCTGGAACATTCTCTTACTGCAGTTCTACCACTACTAATCTACACTGGCATTTACTGTGTGCTAAGGAATGCTACAATATTACACAGCAAAAAGATCAGTCTTGACCTTTGAAGGTTTATATAGCTGCAAACTCTCCAGTGTTAAATTAACACTTTTAAACCTGTGAAATAACCCTGACTCTTGACACCATTTAGATCCAAAAATATTAAAGTTACACTTCAAGAGTTACAATTAACTTCCAAATTGGTTAACCCTGAAATTTTACCACTCCAGTTCCTGCCCTGTACATTTCTGCACGTCAAATATATAAGGAGAGAGAGAGAGAGAGAGAGAGAGAGAGAGAGTGAGATTCTTTACACACCCTGTAAGTTATAAACACATTAGGTTGTCTGACAGGATTAAGAAGACTATAAAGAACACCATAAGAACACTATAAAGTGCATTGTTGCTGGCAGCCAAAGGACAGTAAAAACGGTGTTCATCCACTGGGTTCAGCCTGAATGACATCATTAGATGGTGACGCTACCTGAGTGACATCATTAGATGGTGACGCTACCTGAATGACATCATTAGATGGTGACGCTAACTAAATGACATCATTAGATGGTGACACTACCTGAATGACATCATTAGATGGTGACGCTATGACACCATTAGATGCGGAAGCTAGCTGTCTGATGGTGAAGCTACCGGAATGACATGCTTAGATGGTGACGCTACCTGAATGACATCACTAGATAGCGAACCTACCTGTCTGCACAATTTCCTGTTTCATGACTTGTGTGTACTCAGCTTGGAAAGAGTTTCCGATGTACACCCTTTAAAACTGTTGTCACCAAGACATCCCCACACCCAGTGATCCATACACACACACACACACACACGTCTCTAGTTTTACTGTAATTGGGATTGTGCAGCTGTCCTGATCTACCAGCAGGTGTGTGTGTGTGTGTGTGTGTGTGTGTGTGTGTGTGTGTGTGTGTGTGTGTGTCTATTATCTTAGAGTTAAACCACACATATTATCATAGTATTTGGTGCAATAACGATGAAGTATATATTCTTTTCTAAAACTCTCGCTCCACTCTAGCAGATGAAGAGTGTGCAGCTGCCCGTAGTCTGATGCACACACACACACCCACACACCCACACACACACAGACACACACATACACACACACACACCTTTAATTCCAGTGTAGCGGATGAGGAGCGTGCAGATGCTCAGTCTTCACACACACAGAGCAGATGTTCCCGACTCACCACTTTCACACACACCAGTGTGTGTGTGTGTGTGTGTGTGTGTCCGTTCTTACTCTGAGATACTGCAGTATCTACAGTTTTTAACCACCACCACCATACACACACACACACACACACACACACACACACACACACACACACACACACACACACAGCCATGCACAAGGTTTCTTGCTCTGCTGAACACACAGTCTTTCTTGCCTGCTGCTGGATTCCTGCAGGAGGAAGAAAGTATAAAAAAAAATATTCCAGATCTGCAGAGTTGTCTTCAGGAGCCCTAATGAGCTCAGATCTGCCTCTTGTGGAAGATTAATGATCAGACACTCAAACAGGCAATTGTATGTAAACACACACACACAAACACACACGCACACACAGACACACACACACTTGCTTGCCTTTGCAGAAGGCTGAGGTATGGCAATGCAATCAAAATTGTTTGCACACACACACACACACACACACACACACACATACACACACACAGACCTGGGTTGCCCTTGCAGAAGGCGGAGGTATGGCCTGATGTGACTTACAGCAGTTTCATTGCAGCAGCTGAAGTTGTTGTGTGGACAGTTTTGCCGTAAGCAACTGTCTCCCTGCCATAAACAATCTCAGCCAATCCACACACACACACACACACACACCGCCTCAGGAGGGCAGAGAGGAGCTCAGATACCGACAGCCTTGTTGGGCCAGAGGCAATGGCCACCGACTCAGAGGCAGACCGGGGCAAATAGACTCTTAACAGGTAATCTGGCAGCGAAAACGACAGAGAGAGAGAGACAGAGAGAGAAAGAGGGAGAGAGAGAAAGACAGAGAGAGAGACAGAGAGAAAGAGACAGAGAGAGGGAGAGAGAGAGAAGGCTCTCGGTCCCACTCAGACTAAGGGCCGACTCAGAGGCAGACCAGGGCAAATGGACTCTTACAGATAATCTGGCGAGGCAGAGAGAGAGAGAGAGAGAAAGAGGGAGAGAGAGAAAGACAGAGAGAGAGAAAAAGAGGGAGAGAGAGAGTGACAGAGAGAGGGAGAAGGTTCTCGGTCCCACTCAGACTAAGGGCCGACCGGGGCAAATTGACTCAGGTAATCTGGCGAGGCAGAGACAGAGAGAGAGAGAAAGAGAGGGAGAGAGAGAAGGCTCTCGGTGACACTCGGACTGAGGGCTGACTGAGAGGCCGTCTGGAGTAAGTGGACTCTGGTGGGTGCTGTGTCAGTACAGGTGGGTGCTGTGTCAGTGTAAACAGACGGACGGAGCATTGGACTAATTAAAATGGACATCAGCTGTCAGATTTACATCATGCAGGCGAGGAGAGGGGAGGGGAGGGGAGGGGGGGGGGCATCTCACCTCATCTCGCCTCAGCTGGGTGGGCTCCTCAGGGAGTATGTGTATGGATACTATGAAGGAGGGAATGGGAATGTGTGTATGGATATGAAGGAGGGAAAGGGAGTGTATATATGGAGGGTATATGAGTGTATGAGTATATGGAATGGGAGAGTGTATATATGGAGGGTATATGAGTGTATGGGTATACCCATGGAATGGGAGTGTGTATATGAGTACTCTCAGTTTCAATATTCACATAGTTACTGCACTTTGCCTTTGCAGCAGGTGGGATTTTTTTTTTTTGTCCGAAAGATTCACCTGCCCTCGGACAAAAATGTGGGAAACAATAGTCTCTGCCTAGCCTGGGCCTGACCATACTGCGGTCAAGTCAGCCTGGCTGTTCCTCTGCCTGAGAAATTGGGCACCAATAAAAAAACGAATGCTGCGCATTTGCCATCGGAATCAGTGGTCTGATTGGTTGTAGCTCTGTCGAGTAGTTTGAAAGGTGCCTGTTGATCCCGCCTCTGGGAACAGTGCCTACTGAACAGTTGAGCAGTTGCTCTACACTTGCTGCTTCAACATGTACGTTTTTTAAAGAAGGGCTTTAACACCGGGTACAATTTGTTTTTGTTTTTTTCAAAGTATTTTTATAATTAATTCCACCAAGAAAAAAGAAAGGAAATCAATGTGTAAAAATAGGCCAGCAAACTTCCCATAACACCAGGCAACAAAACTGATCACCTCTGTTGTTGATTTTCTTCAAAGTGAGTTTTAATTTGCTCCATTTCATCTCAGATAAAGAAGGCAAATGCCGCAAGACTGGCCATGTTTCATCATGTCTATGGGTAGTTTGTTTGTTTAGTTTATTGCCATTTTGAGCTGTCTACGGGTAGCAGAGGGTCCATCTTCATATCAGCATCTTTATCCCTGCACCTGTGGGCGGTCACCAGAACTTACCTGTGGACTATTACTGCAGATCATAGAACTTACCTGTGGACTATCACTGCAGATCATAGAACTTACCTGTGGACTATTACTGAAGATCATAGACCTTACCTGTGGACTACTACAGTACTGCAGATCATAGAACTTACCTGTGGACTATTACTACTGCAGATCATAGAACTTACCTGTGGACTACTATTGCAGATCATTAATAACCTGTGGACTATTACCGCAGATCACTAATAAGATGAGTTAGCTTAAATTAGATCATAATGATCAGGGGTGAAGTGGAAGGTAAACCCCAACTGGCTTTTGTAACACACTTTGGCCATCAACATCTCTGCTTTATTATGTCTGAGCAGATCTTTGCAAATCCGACTATCAGTAGGTCTAGTCAGCTCTACGTAAACACGCAGTAAAGCGTAATTGTACACAACAACATAATGGTAGCTGCGGTCTAAAATTGTGGTTCCGAATTTTGGACGGGTGAGCTACCCCTCTTAACTTAAGACTCCTTGTCTTTACTGACAGTGGTCAATATCTCACTCTACTGTATTACTCTAAATACTGTAGCAGAGGGAGCTCAGCTCTGGCTGGCTTTATTGCAGAGGTGAGGAGGTGGAGCTGAGCTCCGGAGGGCTCCAGTCCAATTTAAACTCTGGTAAACAGACATAAACACAGACATTATGCACATCTTTAATTACAAAACAGCGTATAATTGCCTATTAATGATTGCTGATGTTAAAGATAGGCATCATTTACCCACGTTTTTTTTTTTTTTTACCACTGCATGTGTCGTTAACTTGCCCTTCTCCATTACATCACAGATAATAATAATTTGGTTGTTGTTAATAATAAAAGTAACAATAATATTATGTTATTATATTGTATAATATTAACAAATATGAGGAACGCACATATGTAGCTCTGGATATATGTGCAACATGATCCCAGAGTGACCTCTTGTTTTATGCAGTGAATGACCTCCTGTTGTACAACACAGAACACAGAAACAAGGAACGCGTGTATTCAAGATTCTTTTATTATATCTAGACATATATATACATATCTGTATATATATATATGTCTTTGGGCATTATAAATCTCACTATTTTCCAGAAGTGAAAGACCTATGTATTATAACAATGATTTGACCCCATAAATCTTTGAAATTACAATATTTACAGATATAATACAGACCATTTATTTATCAGACATATTAAAATAAACGTTCAGTAGATACAAAGATTTCTATTTACACTTTAAACAACCTGCTCACGGGCATCCTTTTGAACTACGGAGACTGAAAAGCCTCTGCTCTGGAAAACTATTTAGTGCAAATATGTTGTCCTTATATCTGAACAATAATAATAATAATAATAATAATAATCATAATAATCATAATAATAACACTATGATTGCAGGATCGCTCACAGAAGGAACTTCCTGTCCTAAGACTCCTAATGCCAGCATGTTAGTCTCAAAGGAAGTGCTGTTCCATCCTAGTGGTGCCATGACACACACACACACACTCTCTCTCTCTTTCTCACACAAACACGCACACACTCTTTCTCTTTTTCTCACACACACACACTTTCTCTTTTTCTCTCTCTCTCACACACACACACACACACACACACACACACACACACACACACAGTATATCAGTGCAAAAGCGCTTGAGCTGTTAAGTTGCTGTGAGGAGTGTGACTCACACAGTGGGAGAGACGCCATGACAGACGCCCCATGTGACCACCACAGTGCAGTGCAGCACAGTGTGTCTCTCATAGTCAACAATCAACACACAATACACAACAACACAAGGCAGATGGGGAATAACCAGGAAACAGGGATGGTTGGGGTACAACAAGATACTAACAACCAAACTGAAAAAAAGGTTTTTTTAAAAAATGGAACTAGACATCAGGGAGGATTCTGGTCTTCCTCTTCTCCGCAGACTGTTGGAGGACTTCCAGGGGTCCCTCCATGCGCCCGCTAGCAAGTGTTGCTCCCCTGCAGCCACTGCACTGCTCTGCTGCATCCTGCACTCTGCTGGCTCTCCTGCTCTTGCCTGCCCTCCTCCTCCCCTTGTTCCCCTCTATCATGCACTCTGCTCCCCTTCCCTGCCCTGCCCCGCCCCCTCCTCCGCTCTGCTCTCCTCCATCATGGGCTCTGCCTGCTCCCCTGCTCTGCCCTGCCACTCTTGCCCTCCTTGCTCTCTCCCCTGCCCCCTTTGGTCCTGTGCTCTGCCCCCTTCATGGGCTCTGCCTGCTACCTTGTCCCATCCTGCTCTCCTTCATCATGGGCTCTGCCTGCTCCCCTGCTCTGCCATGCTGCTCTTGCCCCCTTGCTCCCTTGCTCTGCTCTGCTCTCCTTCATCATGGGCTGTGCCCTCTCCCCTGCCCCCTTTTGGTCCCGTGCTCTGATCCCCTTCTTGGGCTGTGCTGCCCTGCCCTGCCCCGCCCTGCCCCCTTCATGGGCTCTGCCTGCTCCCCTGCCCTGCTCCTCTTGCTCCCCTTGCTGCCCTGCCCTGCTCCTCTTGCTCCCCTACTTTGCTCTCCTCCATCATGGGCTGTGCTCACTTCCCTCCTCTGCTCTCCCCTGCTCCCCTTGATCACCTCCTCTGCTCCCCTTGATCACCTCCTCTGCTCTGTCCTGCCCTGACCCCCTTGATCACCTCCTCTGCTCTGTCCTGCTCCCCTTGATCACCTCCTCTGCTCTGTCCTGCCCTGACCCCCTTCATGGGCTCTGCCTGCTCGGTCCTGTGCTGTGATCCCCTTCATGGGCTCTGCCTGCTCCTCTGCCCTGCCAAGCCCTGCCCTGCTCCCCTTGTTCCCCTATTCTGCCCTCCTCCATCGTGGGCTGTGCTGCCCTTCATGGTCCCTGCTCCCCTTGGTCCCCTGGCCTGCTTTGCTCTCCTCCATAATGGGCTGTGCTGTGCTCGCTGCCCTCCCCTTCTCTGTCCCCCTTCATGGGCCCTGCCTGCTGCCCTGGTCTGCCACTCCACATACAGTGGCAGCAGCCTGGTCCTGTGACACGAGCAGTGCCTGGCGATCCAGGACTCTGACCCACGTCCGCAGGCCCGGTTCTGGTTCCGGTCCCAGTCCCAGGCCCAGTCTGCCTGACCCCGTCCCTGCAGGCCTCAGGTGGGTCCGGTCCATAGGACTCATCCCTGCATGGTGCCAGCTGTTTGGCTAAGTGCCGTGTCCAGCTGGGCCCAGTCCAGTCCAGGCTAGTCAGGTCTAGCACTGCACACCCGCGGGCCAGGAGGCTACACTGCCGTCCCACTGGGGGAGCTGCCTTGGTTCTGGGATGAGATGAGGCCCTGTGAGGGAGAGAGGATGAAAGGAAAGGTCAGCAAATGGACCCATGACATGGCTAGTTGGTCAGGTGAAGAATTAAAACCGATGAAGGTCATTCCTCTGGGGTTAAAATGAGTGAAGCTGTAAGCAACTTGACTTCTTTTAGTAGCTTGAAGACTTTTCACCTTTTATCCAAAAGGCTTCTTCAGCTGAAGCTACTAAAAGAAGTCCAGTTGCTTACAACTTAGTTCATTTGAGTAGCATGACCTGGATGAATGAGAGTCTTCTGGGTTCATTCTTCAACCAGTGAGACCGACAGGGTGCGCACATCCAACAAATAATCTGAAAGGTGCCAGAGAAAGGCAGCCGACTAAAAAACAGAAATGGTTCGTATAGTGTATGCTCCTGAATGAAGACCTTGTAGTCAAGATGTTGCCTTGTTTTGTCAATTTAATACATTTTGTCTTTGTTCCTCATCCAACATCATGGCTACCTAAATGTCCAAAATAAATTTCTTTCAGCAAGTTGTGAAAAACATGCAGTTTCTAAATAATTAAACACTGTGATGCCAAAGTACCTTCTTGACACATGCTCATGTCCTTGCCTGTTAAATATTTCTAGACGTCAGAGATGGACATGAAGACTGACCTAGAGTGTTGTTTAAATAACCAAAGATGGACTTAAGAGGAGCAATAAGAAACTGTGATGTGCAGGACTGTGATGATGGTGCAGGACTGTGACTGTGGTGATGTGCAGGACTGTGGTGATGATGCTGTGCAGGATTGTGATAATGTAGCGAACTATTCTGATGTGCAGGACCATGATACCGCTGGATTGTGGTGCTATGCAGGACTGTGATGATGGTACAGGATTGTGGTGCTATGCTGGACTGTGATGGTGCTATGCTGGACTGTGATGGTGCTATACTGGACTGTGATGTGATGCTATGCTGGACTGTGATGGTGCTATACTGGACTGTGATGTGATGCTATGCTGGACTGTGATGGTGCTGGACTGTGATGGTGCTACACTGGACTGTGATGGTGCTACACTGGACTGTGATGGTGCTACACTGGACTGTGTGGTGCTGCTGGACTGTGGTGCTGCTATGCTGGACTGTGGTGCTATGCTGGACTGTGATGGTGCTATGCTGGACTGTGATGGTGCTATACTGGCCTGTAATAATGTTATGCTTGACTGTGATAATGCTATGCTGGACTGTGGTGCTATGCTGGACTGTGATGGTGCTATGCTGGACTGTGATAATGCTATACTGGACTGTGATGGTGCTATGCAGGACTGTGGTGCTATGCTGGCCTGCTGAGAGGGGGAGCTGGGCGCTACACTGCACCATGTCCTGTTATGCCTGAAACAATGGCCTGGGCGGAACATCAGGACTAAATAATTAAACAACCTTGAAATGTCTGAGTGAGTTTGGGGCGCTGCCAGCTGCCGCTCGTGACAGAGTGTGTGTGTGTGTGTGTGTGTGTGGGCTACTGACGCACATCATTTCTAACAAGTCAGATGCTGGAGGGGGAACAGAGGTCCACTGCCAAACCCCAATTAGCATTTGGTCTTCTTGTTTTATGCGTGCATAAACCATTCCACATGTACATACTTATTGACCCAATTAGAATTGGGAGTTCTTGTTTTATGCCTTCATATATTGTTCCACATGTACGTACCTGATAACAATTAGCATTTGGTGTTCTTGTTTTATGCGTGCATATTATGATCCAAATGTACATACTTATGCAAGCATAAAACAAGAAGACCAAATTCTAATTGTGCTAATAAGTTATTCCACATGTACATACTTATTAACCCACTTACAGACACACAGACAGACACACAGACAGACACACAGACACTTGTGTGTGGCATTAGGCATTCATGAACATGAGGGATATAAGCAAATGATACATCAGCCATATCCTCATGTATATTAATGCATAATCATTCCCACCTGTTCACACTGCCCTATTTATTTACACATATTTTACTACAGACTACACTGTATTGTACTCAATGTTGTACTATACTGTACAGTCTTGCACTTGCTGCTCCTTGCACTTGTGATTAGATGTCAAACCACATTTGGTTTCCCTGTAGTTATACATGTGTAATGACACTAAAGCTGAATCCACCTGACATGCTTACCAGCTTGCCCTTGCAAACACGCAAACACACACACACGCGCGCGCGCACACACATACATACACACACACAAACACATATAGTGATTTGTCAGCAGGCAGTGATGTGATGCTTCCCACCTGCAGGTAATGCTCACATGGTTAGTGATGCTTGCCACCCATTTGAAATTATATACACATACGCAGGCAGGCAGGCAGACAGACACACACACACACACACACACACACACACACGCTCGCCCGCAGTGGTGTGTCAGCTTCCCACCTTGCCTATTTAAACAGACAAACACAGACACACACACACCCGCACACACACACCCACCCACACACCCACACACACACACCTTGCCAGGTCTGGCCCATGTGCAGACGAATCCCTCCTGGCAGGCGGTGACGAGGCAGTCGTGCAGGAAGATGAGGACGGTGAGCCTCTCGTGGGCGACCTTCTTACACACCAGGGGCTCCAGCAGGGGCACATCCTCCATGAGGGGGCAGAAGGGGGTGCCCAGGGTCCTGGTGGGGGCAGCCGAGGTGCCCGTGCCCGTGCCAGTGCCCAGCGGGTGCAGCTTGTCGTTGGTCTTGTCGCCACCCTTGGTGCCCATGTGTGTGGCCAGGCTGTGATTGCGCCGGTGCTCCTTCTCCTGAGGGGGGCGCTCTTTGCGGGTCCGTGTCTCGTGCAGCGCCAGCGTGGCGAACTTGTGCACCCCCGTGGCGATGAGCGCCGTGTCCATGATGCTGCTGCCTACGCCGCTGAGCTTGGTGGTGGTGGTGGTGGTGGGGTGGGAGTTGGGGGTGCTACTGCCCCCTGGTGCGCTGGAGTGGGACAGGCTGTTGGAGCGCCGCAGAGGGCTGGAGAGGCAGTTTGTCTGGGGGTGGGAGCCTGCTGTGCCCCCATCACCCTCCCCACCACTGCTGCTGATAGTGGTGCCGTTGACTGTGGGGGTGCAGTTGGGGGGGCTGGTGTTGGTGGTGGCCTTCATGACGTTGGTGTGTGTGCGCGTGCGGGACAGGGGCAGGTGTGGGAAGAGCACGTCCTCCGTGAGGTCCCAGAGGCACAGCTGTGTGTCCTGGCCCACCGAGCCAAACCGGTAGGTCACACTCACTAGGCCACGCCCGTCCGTCGAGTTGCACTTGGAGAGCCGTGATTGGGCACTGTTGGCACGCTCCCGCCCCCCTCCGCCCCCGCCCCTGTGTTGCAGGTCCTCATCGCTGCCGCTGAACTCGGCAGGCAGTTCACCGTCCCCCTCCCCCTCCCCGTCCCCCACGCTGGTGGTGCAGGGGTCGAAGGCCACCACGCTGACCCACGACTTGTGTCCGTGTCCCCGGGCGATGACCCTCCTCTCCTCCAGTGACCACACCGTCACCAGGTCGTCCTCTCCGCCCGCCACCACCAGCCTCCCGTCAGGGGACCAGCAGACGCACAGCAGCCCCCCAAAGTAGCTCCGCATGGACCCCAGCAGTGGCCCCGCCCCTGTGCCGCCCCCGGCCACACCCCCAGGCCCAACAGCCCCGCCCCCCTCAAAGGCCAGCACGCGCAGGAAGCCGTCCTGGGAGGCGCAGGCCAGGTGGCGTCCGTCGGGCGAGAAGGCGAACTCGTTGAGCGCGGTTCCTCCGCGGCCCACCGTCCAGCGCCGCAGCGGGTTGCGCGGCTGCTTGCTGTGCTGCTTGCATGCGTGCAGGGCCACGCCCTCGGCCTGCCGCAGCAGCGTGTAGTGGGGGGCGGTGGACGCGCAGGGCTGCTCCGCGCTGTACAGGTACATGCTGCCGCTCGCGTGCGACACCAGGAAGTGGCTCTCGGAGCCCGGCACCCACCGCACGCAGGTCACACGGGACTTGTCAATCAGACGCTGGGGGGGAGGGGGAGAGAGAACAGGGGTTAGAGACACACAGACAGACAGACAGACAGACAGACAGACACACACACACACACACACACACACGCGCACCCACCGCACGCACGTCACACGAGACTTGTCAATCAGACACTGGGGGGGGGGGGGACAGGAGTTAGAGACAGAGACAGACAGACACAGATGCACACAGACACACACAGACACACACATGGCAATCAGACGCTGTAGGAGGGGAGAGAAAGAACAGGTCTAACACAGACACACACACACACACACACACACACACACACACGTAATGCATACATGTCAACTGAGACTTTTTAATCACCCACTGAGATCTGAGAGAGAGAGAGAGAGACAGAGAGAGAGACAGAGAGAGAGACAGAGAGAGAACAGGTCTCTCACACACACACAACACTTGTCAATTAGCCACTGAGTAAGGGGAGAGAAAAAACAGGTCACACACACACACACACACACACACACACACAGGTAATGCATGCATGTCAACTGAGACTTTTCAATTACCCTGTGAGAGAGAGAGAAAGAGAAAGAGAAAGAGAGAGAGAGAACAGATCTCCTGCACACACACACACATGCACACACCACACCACCTCAGACTTATCAATCAGTCTCTGTGTGATGGGAGGGAAAGAGAATGGATCAGACACACACACACACACACACACACACGACTGCCACTCAACCGCTGTGAGAGGGGAGAGAGAAGAGGTCAGACAGACACATACACACACACACACACACACACACACACACACACACACACACACACACACACACACACACACACACACACACACACACACAGACACACACACACACACACACACACACACACACACACACAGGTAAAGCATGCATGTCAACTGAGACCTGTCAACCAACTTCTGTGTGTGGGGAAAGAGAGATGGAGAGAGAGAGGGAGAGGGAGAGAAAAGAGGTCACACACACACACACACACCACCTCAGACTTGTCAATCTGTCTCTGGCAGGTTAGTCACACACCAAACACACACCACCCAGGACTTCTCAATCAATCTGTGTGAGGGGGAGAGAGGGAAACAGGACTCAAACACTCACACCACCTTGACTTATCAGTCAGTCTCTGTGAAGGAAACACAGAACAGGAGACACACACACACACACACACACACACACACACACACACACACACACACACACACACACAGTGATTTATCAGTCAGTCTCAGTGAGGAGACAGATCAAGCCAGACACACACCCATACACACGTCACATCACTGTGACTTTGCAATCAGTCTCTGTGAAGGGAAGACAAAGCAGGATACAAACACACACACAAACACACACACACACACACACACACACACACACACACACAGCAATCAGTCTCTGTGAAGGTAAGAGGGAGAACAAGCCAGGCACAGACAAAGACACGGATACACACAGACACACACACAACCCTTGACTTAGAAATCAGCCTCTGTGTGGGAGGTTACACCATCCATCACTTATCAAACAGTCTCTTTGTAAGGGGTGAGAGAACATGTCAAACACACACACACACACACCACTGACTGTATACATCTTTTATACAGTCAACGACACACACACACACACACCATTCATGACTCATCAAACAGTCTTTTTGTAAGGGGTGAGAGAACATGTCAAACCCACACACACACCACTGACTGTATACATCTTTTATACAGTGAATGACACACACACACACACACACACACACACACACACACACACACACACACACACACACACACACACACACACACACACACACACACACACACACACACACACACACACACACACACACACACACACACACACACACACACACACACACACACACACACACACACCATTCATGACTCATCATCAAACAGTCTTTTTGTAAGGGGTGAGAGAACATGTCAAACACACACACCACTGACTGTATACATCTTTTATACAGTCAATGACACACACACACACACACACACACACACACACACACACACATACACACACACATACACACACATACGTCAAACACACACACCACTGACTTTATACATATTTTATACAGTCAACCACACACACATAGCCCTCATGACCCATCACTCATTCACTTACACACACACACAAACACACACACACACACACATCATTCATGACTTCAAACAGTCTCTTTGTAAGGGGTGAGAGAACATGTCAAACACACACACACACCACTGACTGTATACATTTGGACCAATCACACACACACACACACGCACACATCACTCATGCCCCATCACACACAGACACACACACACACACACATCACTCATGATCCGTCCAACACACATCACTCATGACCCATCCAACACACACACACACACACACACACACACACACACACACACACACACACACACACACACATCACTGGATGGGACTGCAACAGGCAGCAGGTCTCACACACACACACTCACACACACCTCATGACCCATCACACACACACGCTTCAGTAAATGGGAGCTAAATCATCTTCTACAAGACAAGACACACAGGGAGAGGGAGGGTGTGTGAGTGTGACATGACTGTGACAGGCAGCAGGTCAGACAAAAGACACACACACCCATACACACACACACACACAAACAGACCCTTACTCTCTCACACACCCACACACACGCGCACACACACACACAGATGAATGCTGCTACTGAGACCTCTGGCCTGAGGCAGGCATGAGATGGGAGGCTGAGAAAGAGAGACTGTCATTCCCCCTGCCTACCACACACACACACACACACACACACACACACACACACACACACACACACACACACACACACACACACACACACACACACACACACACACACACACACACACACACACTGTGAGGAGGTGAATTCTCTCCCCCTCCTCACCGTTTCAGTTTTGCACATTCTCGCACGCTCTCTCTCTCTCTCACTCACTCATGTGCACGCACAGACAATCACTCGCAGCCATTCATACACGCAGCCATTCATACACGCACTCACACGTAATATGGACAAATGCACGGTGTATTGGACTTGGGTTGTGTCGGGTTTGGTTGGGGAATGTTTAATGACTTTGTGGGGGCAAGTTTAGTCAGTGTTTGGCGACCGCGGGCGGCGCCATTAACCACGAGGTTTTTTTTTTTCTATGCGAGACATCGCATTTCACTCATCACAACATTTGCCGTTAAAATACCACTCTCTAAACATCACAAGCATCTAGTGAGGATCCCACTAGCCATGTTCCATTGCACAAACACGCCATAGTTTCCCCTCCATCGTCAGTACAAACATTTCAGATACAATCCACTCACCTTTCCACCTCACACCTGCTCCACTTCCATTCTCTCCCAGCGAAAACGCTTCCGCTGGGGGAGCAAACCTTTTCACCAAGCCATCCGTCAATCAAACACTTCATCCGGCCCACTATTTCGTTGGTTTGTTGTTTTTAGCATTTGTACGTTTATTTGGGAATTCTGGTTTGATTTATAATGTCGTCATTGGTGGAGGGTGTAATATGTGTTATTATTGGCCAAAACAACATTTTATTGTTTGTAAATATTATTTGGGAAAAGTGATTGGTGGTGGGTTGAGCACCAATGGGAGTTTAACAAGCTGATAATTGGTCGAATTTCGGACGGGTGCAAACGCCTATTTAAACTGCCGTCATTTGGTGTTTAGGTAGAGAGGGAGAAGGACCAGAAACTGCTCTGTTGTTGCTGCAATGTAAGTTTCAATTTTGTGATGCTAACTTAGTTTGTTTGACTTTGTCACCCTGAACCTAAAAGTCTGCATTTTTTGTTAGCATTATTTTTTCTGCATTTTTGGAATGGACATTTTTTTTAATAACTATTTTTGTTGGATTTTTGGATTGTTGCACTGTTGAAAAATAAACCTGGAAATATTTTTGAGAATCCCTGATTACCTTCTGCCTTTTTTCCACCTCCAATCTCCTGGTTGCCTACCCCCACACGGGGGAGACTGCTCGCATCCTCACACACACACACACACACACACACACACACACACACACACACCACTGAAACCTTTTAGACACAAACACGCACAGCAGTGAATCCTTTTTAGATACACACAAACATAGTCACTGCATTAATGTCACTTCTGTTTTGAAACCTTTTAGAGAGACACACACACACACATCACCTAAACCTCCAAGACACCCCTTTTTTATTCTGCACCTGTTTTTTTGGTTTACAGGTTTTTTAATAACTGTGAGATGCCTGTCTGGTTTTATTTTATGTTTTTATTTTAGTACTTCTGCTCATGTCTCGTACATTCCACTGTTTTGCTACAAGAATGTGTGGCATGGGTTGGCCTTAATAGTCAAACCTTGTCAGTTGCGTCTTTTTAGAAATGAGCATTTCTCTGCTCTCCACACTGCGTCTGTGTGTTACTGGTGCTTTCCTGACCTTCCCTTGGCCCTTGCTAGACTAGTAAACATGACTGTGCCTATCGGGTTTCATTTCTTCTTTTCATTTTCACTCATTACTTTTTTATAAGCACTTCTGCTGTTCTCCGAATGTATGTACACCATGAGTCACTGGTTTTAAACTAGAGCGTTTTGTTCCCTTCTGGACATCTCTGGCAGCCTGGGCCTTCACACAGATGTCACACATTCATAAACTGTTTAAAGACCGCATCAGTCATACACTGCTTTCCATTTTGTATGTTCTTTTTGACATCTCTGGCTGCATGAAGTTGCACACAAATGTCACATACTCAAAACTTTAACCACCACACTATTACACCTACTGGTTTCTCTTGCGCTCTAACTTCCTGGCTGACTGGCTGCACATTATTGCAGACATCTCTATACATTTTTCAATAAGTGATGGGCAGCCAGGGACAAACCCGAAATGTGATGAAACTTGCCAAAGCTGTGGTCTACGTATCTATATGGGATAACGGCCGCAGAGGCGTGCATTCAACGGAACTAATCAACGAAGGGACGTTAGTCAGCGAAGTGGACGGAGGTTATGCTCCACCAAGTTAATTAGTTCTGTCGAATGCATGCTTAACCTTGAAGGCTGTTATCCCGCTTATGGCCCGGTTTACACACTCGAGAATTTTGGAAACATTTAAAACTTTGTGCCGGAACATTTCAATTATTCTATAATTTCATTACAATTAGGAATCATTGTCTGTTGCAACCTGTCGTTAAAAAAGTAGAGCAGAAAAGCAACCCTTAAATTAGCCTGTATGGTTGTTATAGTTACCATTCTATGGGACATTGATACGGAACAGTGCTTAAACTTTATGCCAGAATTTTACAACTACTTTCCATAGTTCCATAGAACGGTTCGACTGAATGAATGCATACCCCACCAGCCAATCACAAAACAGCACTGTATTTGCCCAGGCCATAAGCGCGTTTTACTGTGGATAAAGCTGTGGCAGCAGGGCAGCTGTGGCCTCGTGGTTAGGGAGGTGGTCTTGGGATTGGCGGGTCGCAGGTTTGAATCCTGTTCCAGTAGGAGGAATTAGTAGGGGGAATTAAGTGAAAAATCATTACGCGGTGGATAGAAGCGTGAAATTTGGTACAATTGTCCCTTGGGTGATCCTAAGACATCCTAGAAGGGGTGCCCAAAAAAAATTCAAACAGGAAGTGAGTTATTGAAGAAATGAAATGGGGATGGGGCAGTTAACAACTAGTGATCTCCTGCACCCTCATCTATAGCTGAAGTAGCCTTGAGCATTGCACCAGGGACTGTAACTGAAGCCCTGTACCTAAATAACTGCAAGTTGCTCTGGATAAGAGTGTCAGCTAAGTGTAATATAATGAGGTGATACATTTATTATAAGCAGGCATAAGGCATATTTTATCAGCACCGCAATGCCAAGAGAGCCAAATCAGTTTTTTGCCAAAGACAATATTTGAAGTGCTGGACAGACAGTAGGCTCTGCACACACACTGGGCCCTGCACACACACTGGGCTCTGCACACACACTGGGCCCTGCACACACACTAGGCTCTGCTCTGGGCACCAGCAAGGGCATCCATTGGCACTGCTGCCTGCCCATGGGGAGGTCAAATCTGCCCTGCGGGTCACCCATGCAACCCGATAAGAGCACCTCATCCATTATTCACCCCCTCAGCTGAGGACTAATCTACCACTACAAGGGTCCGCACACAACACCTGTGTGCGCTCACCTGTACAGTGCAACTCACACGGTCTTTGTTCCCACAACCGGAAAGCTTTTTTTCCGTTTTTGACAGGGTTTTGCGTGAATGATGATGCTTTTAGATACTTTTAGATGTATACAGGTGCTGGTCGTATAATAAGAATATGATGAAAAAGTTGATTTTAGTAATTCCATTCAAAAAGTGAAACTTGTATAATGTATACATTCATTTCACACAGACTGACATATTTCAAGTGTTTTTTTAATCTTGATGATAACTGACAACTAATAAAAACCCCAAATTGAATATCTCAGAAAATTAGCATATTGTGAAAAGGTTCATTATTGAAAACACCTGGTGCCACACTCTAATCAGCTAATTAACTCAAAACACCTGCAAAGGCCTTCAAATGGTCTCTCAGTCTAGTTCTGTAGGCTACACAATCATGGGGAAGACTGCTGACCTGACAGTTGTCCAAAAAAATTATCATTGACACCTTGCACAAGGAGGGCAAGACACAAAAGGTCATTGCTGAAGAGGCTGGCTTTTCACAGAGCTCTGTGTCCAAGCACATTAATAGAGAGGTGAAGGGAAGGAAAAGAAGTGGAACCTGTACATGGCACTGCCTTGTTTTAAAACCCCTTGAGGTCCTTGAGGTTTTTTTAAAGGAGGGGAAGTGGTCCTTGGTCTAAAGAACTTTAAGAAACACTGCACTATTTCACATCTGCACCATGTCGGGTGACAAGAGGACAAGAGTGTGTGTGTGTGCGTGTGTGTGTGTCTCATCACCTCCTTGTTAAAGAGCTTGCTGGTCTCCTTTTTGATGGGGTCGATGAGCTGCGTCTGTGTGTGTGTGTGTGTGTGTGTGTGTGTCTGTCTGTGTGTGTGTCTGTGTGTGTGTCTGTGTGTGTGTCTGTGTGTGTGTCTGTGTGTGTGTCTGTGTGTGTGTCTGTGTGCGTGCGCGTTTACCTCCTCGTTAAAGAGCTTGCTGGTCTCCTTCTTGATGGGGTCAATGAGTTGGACCTGTCCAGCGGAGAAGCCCACGAGGAGGGACACACTGTCCGCTGTGGCCGTCACATGGTTGAGGTCGTGACAGGTGGGCTGCGTCCCCTTGTAGATGCGCTTGTCTATGGGCTTACTCAGGTCCGCAGCCTGACAAATACACAGAGACAGACAGACAGACACAGACACAGACACACACACACACACACACACACAAGGCCTTTATTAAGTCAAAGCTTTCAAAGTTTGAGCTTTACAACGTAACATGCACACACAAAAATCAGTTTATGGAAGTGTTTCTATAAGTGTGGTCTGCAAAAGTATGCACAGTGTATTTAAAACACATGTATATTGTATATCATCTCCATGCCATTCCCTAGTTAGGGCTCTGATGCTGCACCAATTCATGCATTTACACAGCCCTGCTAGCCTCAGATGGCGGTTAGGTGACAGGTGGGGGGGGGGGGGGGGGGGGGACACTGCTTTACTGGTACAAACGAAAGATGTGCACATCCGAGTGCCCACATATGCAGACTCCTGCGGTTCCCTCAGTAGGGGAAACTAGCACACACGCGCGCACACACACACACACACACACACACACACACACACACACACACACACACACACACACACAAACTGTAAATATATAGGTTATATTCCATAATGCATGACATCTCCTATCTGTGAAGCAGATGAACTAATAAACACATCCATTTGCCACGCATGACTGTATTTACCGCACGCACGCGCGCGCACACACACACACACACACACAGATAGTACATGATCAAATACAGAAGTGGTCTAAATAAAGCAACTGTCTAACTTCCTTCCTTGTTCTCTTCACAGAGGCCGTGTTGGGCTTTGTGGTCAACACACAAACATTAAACCCACCATTTTAGGCACATGTGAATGGCACTTTAAAGCACAACATGTAGTCAAATATCCAACAAGCCTTTTCTTATGAGGGGTGACTGAACACTTATGCAAGACTAAATGCTTGTGCAACTACAACAAGCCAAAATTCTTAGTCAGTTTAAATTTCCACTGTATTATATCTTTTGTATGCCACATTTTGTATTTTTTTTTGTATCTGTTTAGAGAAAACACAGGATACTTCTGCACCTAGTAAGAGTACCTTTGGGAGAAGAGACATAGGCCTTCCTGACTGCAATAGTATTGTGGATGTTACACTTCCTCCGGGCATCAATTAAATGTCGGTCTAGCCTTGCAGAATGAGGTGTCATGGCTGTCACCACAGCAGGGCTTTGCCTTGGGGTCTGTAGAGTCTGGCACAGCGGCACAAACAAGCCACACATTTTGGCTCTGACCGCGGCTCCAGTTACACTAGCTCACACTTGACGGTAATGCAAAGTGAAGAAGCATGATGCCCACAGAAAGGGGGCCTCGGAGGGGAATGTGTGTTGGCCTGCAATACGCCTGACTGCCAGCAGGTGGCACCCACACCCCAGATATCTCAGAGATGTGTATCCGGCTTTGAGATATCATGAACTTCTCCAGAACTCTCCAGGAACTCAAGGCAAGATTCTGTCTGCCAAATTATGCACCTCAAGGGCAAGACACACACACCTGTAACAGGTCGGTCTCTCTGCGTCATACACACTACTAAAACCATACTTTTTAAGGTCCAATGTACACATACACTTGAGGAAAAGGGATGTGGATATTTTGCACGCTGTGTCTGAAGCGTCCCTGTTACAACCTCACACCTCTGCTTCCAGTGTCCTGAGGGCTTTTTACTTGTAGCTTTTCAGCGTCAGTGTGAAGTCACTATACAGCTACCCGTTTACATTCCCACAGTAGCTACCAAAAGTTTATCCAACACTCGCTAAGGGGTTTAAGTGACTGCTCATGGTGTGTCATGTGAAGAGAGACACAGTAATGAAAAAAAAAAAGGTTGTCCAATCGAAGACATGGTAAAACAGTGGCCTGCTCACACACAGCAGTGCTGTGTAAACTACTGCCCAGTCCTCTGACTATCTATGCACTGAGCCTAGCACCACTGTTAAGAGAGAGTTTGCCAGCTGCAAAAGCCGACACCCACACCCACGACTCAATCAGCGGCCCAAGTCAAGTTATGAGTGGCCATAACTTTTATCTGGAACGCCAAACCTAAAATCTAGCTGATAACATGCAACACACACACAACAACTGTGTCAAAAAACAAAACAGCTCAATCACATGCAACAGGTGAGGGCAAGACCTTTACACCTTTACTCCCCTTACAGAGAAGAGCCGCTGTCATGTCTGTACAGTTTCCCCCAACCTGTCACATTACAGTTACACTAATCTCCACCGTACAGAAGTGTGGCCTAGCATTACCAGTGGGCCTTGGCTTATACTTCAGGTAAAAAAAAAAGACTCGGAGAGAAACAATTAGTGAAGAAACTGGTGTGGCTAGATGTTTTCTATACATATATGTTGTCATATCGACCTGAGACGGAACGGAAGTGACAGGTTTGTTATTTCTGCACCATCAGCACTTAACTGCCCTCGCCCTTTACGCGGTCTAAGTCTATGGGGCGTGTGTTTCCTTCTCTTTCTTAATATAATATATAAACGCCCAGTCTTGAGTGTTACTCGTTTGAGTTGCATGGAGTCACTGACTGGTCAGACAAAACATTAACGCTGCGACAGGCGTGCCCTGAACAGCCAAGGTTAAAACCCACCGACCTGTGGCCAAGTGAGAGCGGACATAACACTCGCAGAGGTTCAGGTGCAACCCACAGGTGGGTGAGAGGCAACTCGACAGCTAAAAAACATGACGGGGGACGGTCAGACAGTCTTCAGTAAGCTGTCTGGGTAAGGTTGTTACAGAACTACAATCACTACCGGTTCTTTAAGCAAGGTGAACCCACAATAAACTAGGCATGACTGATTTACTTTGAAACACACCGCCAACAGGCATACCACACCAAGACTTCCACAGCAAAGACACGCAAACTTTTTAGCACAAAAGGTGCCATGACAGTGCACACTGTTATGCGATTTTATTAAGCTTACCTTCCTCACCCCTTTGTAAATATAAAAGTAGAGTTCCCGGCCCACATTGAAACAGATTCTGTCGCCGTTGCCGGACTGGTCGTTGACGTTAACGAAGGAGACTTTGACGGGGTTGGAACCCTGTGAGTTGAAAGGCACTCTGTTAGGACGGCTGTATTCGGAGTGTGTGAGAAGTTTGTAAACGCCTTCCCGAGTGGTGAATTGAGTTTTAATTTCGTTCATCTCCTTCCCACCTCCCTCCACCGCCATCTTGGAAATTTGCATTCATCCTCTCTGGAGCCCGGATCTTACTCAATGCGCTTGCGCATTATGCCCTGGCTTGTCACATGTTTTATGTTGTAAAGGGATGGCTTCACTGGAGTGTGCACATGGTTCCATCAAAATAGTCTATTGCAAGTTTGCTTCAAGAGTAGATGTTATCAAGATATGGGGCGATGGACCGAAAAAACATGTTAAAATATTGTTGTTTTACATAAATTAGTATGCTTTCTGTATTAGCAACAGGTTACACCTATTTCAGCTGTGGAAAAAGAGATAACGATAAAGCAGTAGCAACTTTAAAACATCATTAAAAGGCAAATAACAAAACTCAGCCTTCTGAAGGGGAAAAGGCAGAACACAGCTGCAGAGACATCAGGCATCACAACACAAAAAGACCAAACACTATGATTCATTCCTATCTGGCCTAAATATACCAAGCAGCGCTCCTGTCAGCCTTCACAGATGGCCAACCACTGCTGCTGACAAACACTTCAATCCTTATCTCTGCCTGAGACCTGCTGGCCTGCTCTGCCCTGCTCTGGTCTGTTCTATTCTATTGTGTGTGTGTGTCTGTGTGTGTGTGTATGTGTGTGTGTGTGTGTGTGTGTCTGTGGGCTGCCGTCAAGCAGATTGTCCCCCCTTCGCGACCAGCTGTGACGCTGACAGGCGTGTAGGCTGCGGTGCTGCGATCCGGAAGGTTCTCGCCGTGACTGACAGGCACCTTCTGTGATCCCACACCCTTACAAGGACAGATGCAGGCTAGGGCATTGGACACCCACCTCGACACCCCCACCTCACCATACCCACTCCCACTAGGCTCCCCCCACTGTGGAGAGCGAACTTTCTGGAACCTTCTACATGGATGTCTCGAGAAAAGTAGACCCCCAAAGTATAAAAAGAGAGAGAGGCTGGCCAGTGCCATTGCAGACAGAGTGAGAGAACACCTAGAGAGGCATTCCCAACAGATCTAGACCGCTGAGGCTGACCTGAAGTGATTCATTCCAATTAAAAAGGTAACTTTCTTTTTTCTTTTCTCTCTCTCTCTCTCTCTCTCTCTCTCTCTACTAGGCACAGCATTAAAACAGATGTCTTTCTGTTACACAATTATTTTACTAAAACATGGTTAACTTGTAACATTATTCAAATTATTTCAAAAGAATGGTGATTTTTTATCAAAACATCTGCTGTAGAATTTTCAACATGATTCATCGAAATGAATGATCCATAGTCCAGTCTTTTGTACTGCACTGGAAAGTTTAAACGTGACTTGACTTGCACTAGAAAGTTTAATGAAAGTTTTCTTTTAAACCTTTGCAAAAGTTGAAAGTAAAATTAGTTTTTTTGCACCAATATATAAGGAATAAAAGTGGGCAGCTAAATGACATGCTTGTTTGTCGGATGTAGTTCTGCTTGGAGCACATGGCCTGCAGTAAGGCTCAAAGTCACAGGAAGAGGGAAGCTGTTTAGTCAGAGGGCTTCATAACTGTAACCTACACTTGATTTAGACATGCAAGTTTCCACAATTTGTGTGAGATTCCCAAGAATAATCACTGAAAATAGCCTCCAGAATGATACAATTCATGATGGTTACTGTCACACGTACCCTCAATTTGTTACAGTTTGTGGTTTTCACAACTGAAACACATTTAAAAGCTGCAATGTAATCCTTTAAATTTCACTCAGTAATTCAAGGCCTGTAAGGTGAAATTAAAGTAATTCGAGGTTCTTGTTTGAACAAAAAAGGGCCGTTTGCATGTGTGAAGTAACAGCACCGGCGTCACGCAGCATGCCGGCCTGGCCACATGCTCTTCCCTTCCTCCATCTTCAAAGGCAGGGTTTGATTGACAGGTGGGAGGCATGGCAGCTGGTCTCGGAGACCAGAGAAAAAAAAGTGCCAGCTGCAGACGTCTTTCTCCATCAGCCATTTGGTCCGTTCCATCCAGCCCTTTGAGTCAGCAGTGTCTTACATGATACTGTGTACTGCAGGATTGCATAACAATCACTGACAGGAGTTTTGAGCGAAGATTTAGACCCTGCAACATACATTTAGCACAAGTATACCTCAATAAAAAAAAGTAATATTAGACAGATATCGCAATGTATGTTAGGTGATTCTATGTTTTTTTGTTTGTTTGTTTGTTCGTTTTTTTTGATAGGAGGCCCAGATATACTCTAGTACTCTGTTGTTGTAGGTTGCAAGACAAGTTTACTGAGCTGCGTTATCGATTGTTTTTTTGATTGTGTTTGCTCTGCTCCCACAGATGCCAGAGGCCAAGAACGTCATGGCAGAGGAGGTGGAGACCTTTGCCTTCCAGGCAGAGATCGCCCAGCTGATGTCCCTGATCATCAACACCTTCTACTCCAACAAAGAAATCTTCCTCAGGGAGCTCATCTCCAACTCCTCAGATGTGAGTTCACAGCAGTAAACTGTCAATTAGTGTTCTGGTGATTCTGGTTAAACATGTTGTTTACTTCTCAGCTCATAAACATGTTTTAATTTGTGTACAAAAAGGTGATGTCACCAACTATTATTGTTAATGGAATTATTTAAAAAATTAAATGTTTTAATTTGTGAACAAAACGATGATATCACCAACTATTATTGTTAGTGAAATTATTAAAACATTTTTTTTAAATTATTTAATTTTGCCATTTATTTGTGACAGAACTCTCCTAAATGTTGTTTTCCGTGGCCTTATCTGTTTTGCAGGCCTTGGACAAGATTAGATACGAAAGCTTGACAGACCCCAGCAAACTTGAGGGAAACAAGGATATGAAAATCGACATCACCCCCGATGCACACGCAAAGACCCTCACCATTGTTGACACGGGTATCGGCATGACCAAGGCCGACCTCATCAACAACCTGGGCACCATCGCCAAGTCTGGCACCAAGGCCTTCATGGAGGCTCTGCAGGCTGGAGCCGACATCTCCATGATCGGGCAGTTCGGCGTGGGCTTCTACTCCGCCTACCTGGTGGCGGAGAAGGTGACCGTCATCACCAAACACAACGATGACGAGCAGTACATCTGGGAATCTGCTGCTGGTGGCTCCTTCACTGTAAAGCCTGATACAGGTGAGTGGCATACTTCCTCTGTTTCTCCAGCTAGTTACCTAGTCTACCTGTTCTTTCACACTGCCCTGTCGGTGGAAGGTGAGGCTGAGCCCTGTTTGTTCCAACAGGTGAGCCGATTGGCCGTGGCACCAAAGTCATTCTTCACCTGAAGGAGGACCAGACTGAGTACACAGAGGACAAACGCATCAAGGAGATTGTGAAGAAGCACTCCCAGTTCATCGGCTATCCTATCACACTCTACGTAAGTCATAGTGGATCAACAAGGGACTGCTGCTTTCTTTTGTGTGACCTTCACTGTGCCCCCTCTGTTGTGGTTTTGTGACATGACACAGACTTACTTTCTGCTGTAAATTGATTTATTAGTTATCAGCATTCTGAAGTAATACTTTTCATTCATAAATATTTTGCATGCTTTTGATTCATTCAAATAAAATCCCAGGCACACATAAAGTTGTTATCATTTGGGCCAGGATTGTCTTTTTTTATTAATTACTGAACCTGTGTATAATACTGTAATTACATGTTTTGTGTTGCAGGTTGAGAAACAGAGAGAGAAGGAGGTTGACCTTGAGGAGGGTGAGAAGATCGAGGAGGTGGAGGCAGCGGAGGACAAGGACAAGCCCAAGATCGAGGATGTGGGCTCAGATGAGGACGAGGACTCCAAGGACGGCAAGAACAAGAGGATGAAGAAGGTGAAGGAGAAGTACATCGACGTCCAGGAGCTGAACAAGACCAAACCACTCTGGACCCGTAACCCTGACGACATCACCCCTGAGGAGTACGGCGAGTTCTACAAGAGCCTGACCAACGACTGGGAAGACCACCTGGCTGTCAAAGTGAGAACACACCTGGCTGTATAGACACCTGACCTGAAGCATTACACCTGTAACAATAAGACTGTAAAATTACTACCACAAACCTTTATACTTCTAATATTTTTTGTCTAATATGTTTTTTTATTTTTATTTCGCGTCCACAGCATTTCTCTGTGGAAGGACAGCTGGAGTTCAGGGCTTTGCTCTTCATGCCCAAAAGAGCGTCCTTTGACCTCTTTGAGAACAAGAAGAAGAGGAACAACATCAAGCTGTACGTGCGCAGAGTCTTCATCATGGACAACTGCGAGGAGCTGATTCCAGAATATTTGAGTGAGTTCCTGTTTCATTTTATCGTTTGTTTTAAAATTGTTCTAACCGACATGTGCCAGGCAGGCCTAGTTGCCTAAGCAACCGCCCATTTCCTCTCTTGTGGAAGGGAGTGATGATTTAAATAGCTTTTATAAATTTGAGTAAGACAAAATTTATTTGTCAAAACATACAAAGATTTGGGTACTTTTTCATTTACAAAGACATGACACAAAAGAAGAGAGGTTTTTCCTTTCTTCAGTTTAATCAGAGCACCAGCCCCCCTCCCCCACCCCCACAGCCATGTCCCCATTTATGTCTCATTTTTATTATTTTACTTCATTTCATTTCAATTGCTTTATGTATTGCTTTATTTGCCAGACTTCATCAAGGGTGTGGTGGACTCTGAGGACCTTCCCCTGAACATCTCCAGAGAGATGCTGCAGCAGAGCAAGATCCTGAAGGTGATTCGCAAGAACCTGGTCAAGAAGTGCCTGGAGCTCTTCGTCGAAATCTCTGAGGACAAGGACAACTACAAAAAGTTCTACGAGCAGTTCTCTAAGAATATTAAGGTGGGTAATAAGCAAAAAATTGCCTTTATTAAATAATTTAGCACCTGTATACAACGTGACTTTCATAAGATTCACACAGAGGTGTTGTTAGAATGCTAAGACATTGGAGGCTTAGCCAAGCCTTACCTGGGCCTCGCCCAAAGCACTGCATCCAAATAGCCTTAAAATGATCAGGTGTAACAACACACTGGATTCATAGATATGCATTTTTCATCAGTGTGGTTTTCAGGTGTCAAGCCCATGGCTGTAAATTTCAGGGCACTGTATGATAGTAGTAGAGGGCACTGAGGGTGCTGAGGGTATTACCTCAGATATTCTAAGACGACCAGGGAGTGGCATATCTGGTCGTCTTAGAATATCTGTGGTATTACTCTGTGTTCCTCTACACCTCTCTTAGCTTATTATCTCCTCCTTTTGTAAGTCGCTTTGGATAAAAGCATCTGCTAAGTGTAATATAATAATGTAATGTAGTTGAATGACAGAACCATTTTGAACATTTGTTTATATCTGTTATTTATTCTTAATATTTATGTCCTTACGCTTGATTGCTCTTCAAAAAAAATGTTTATATCTGTTATTTATTCTTATTCTATATTTATGTCCTTACGCTTGTTTGCTCTTCTGCAGCTGGGTATCCATGAGGACTCCCAGAACAGGAAGAAGCTGTCGGACATGCTGCGCTACTACACCTCTAACTCTGCGGATGAGATGGTGTCCCTCAAGGACTACGTGTCCCACATGAAGGAGAACCAGAAGCACATCTACTACATCACTGGTGAGGAGCGCTCACATAAACATAATGTATATAACATAATAATATAATAATAATAATTAGCTATATAATTAACTAATATGTAGTTATACATTTATAAGTATTATAATATATAACCAGAAGCACATCTACTACATCACTGGTGAGGAGCGCTCCTAAAACATAAACAAAACATAATATATATAATAATATAATGTAATATAATTAGCTATGTGATAACTAATATGTAGTTATACAATTATAATTATTCTAATATATAATTATAATATAATTATAACATTATAATATAAGTTATCATTACAAGTTATAGTAGCAATCATCCTATATCCTACACCCTTTTGATACCTGATACCATTAAATAGAGATACTCTGTTATGTGGACAGGAGGATACAGCAAGTGCAAAAGCTAATGTATCACACCTGTGCATTTGTGTGCTTACCCCAGGTGAGACAAAGGAACAGGTGGCTAACTCAGCCTTTGTGGAGCGTCTCCGTAAGGCTGGTCTGGAGGTGATCTACATGATCGAGCCCATTGATGAGTACTGCGTGCAGCAGCTTAAGGAGTACGATGGCAAGAACCTGGTGTCCGTGACCAAGGAGAGCCTGGAACTCCCCGAGGACGAGGATGAGAAGAAGAAACAGGAAGAGCTGAAAAACAAATTCGAGAACCTGTGCAAGATCATGAAAGACATCCTGGACAAAAAAATTGAGAAGGTATGTGTGTGTATCAGCTACATCTGTGTGTCAGATACTACTTTGCAGTGCAGATAAGAGTTTAAGCATATTTAGCTTTATCCTGTAATACCATATAGACACACACAGTGTATACCCCAGCACATAACATGCTGACCTATCTTACCTGTCCAGGTTACCGTGTCGAACCGTCTGGTGGCTTCTCCCTGCTGCATTGTGACCAGCACATACGGCTGGACGGCCAACATGGAGAGGATCATGAAGTCCCAGGCGCTGAGGGACAACTCCACCATGGGCTACATGACAGCGAAGAAGCACCTCGAGATTAACCCCGCACACCCCATCGTCGAGACACTGAGGGTGAAGGCAGAGGCCGACAAAAACGACAAGGCGGTGAAGGATCTGGTGATCCTGCTCTTTGAGACCGCTCTCCTGTCCTCGGGCTTCACCCTGGAGGACCCACAGACACACGCCAACCGCATCTACAGGATGATCAAGCTCGGTCTTGGTAAGCCACTCAAATGTGTGCACCTGTATCCAGTTTGGTTCTAAAAAGTGTGGTGGGAACAAAGTCAAAATCAAAGTCAAAGTCAGCTTTGTTGTCAAAAGCCATATTTACAGGTTGCACACACAGGATTTGAAATTGCAGCGCCTACTAGGCCTACAGTGAACATTAGACATCATTATAATACAATACATCAGCATACATACAGTACATTGGCAAGAGGAAGGGTTGGTAGCTTATTTAAAGAAGAGAATATTTCTTATCACTGTTTTAAGTGGTGGGAACATGTCCCCTTGCATCCCCCTTTAAAATGACTCCTGCTTGCATGACCCAGTTGCTGAGTGTACTATCGTGGCAATATTGCCATGCATTGGCCTGTTGCCTGGCATTACGGTAGTTTACCCTAAGTCTGGAGGGGGTGGGGGGTGGGGGGGTGTTTATAGCTGCATAAGATAAGGGAGGGAGGGGGGGCATTAGAATGGGAGGGAGGTATTAATTGTTATGCAAAATGTCATTTTGCGTCACTACATCATATATCTCTGGCTTCTGTGTTCCAGGCATTGATGACGATGATGCCATCGGCGACGACCTCCCCCAGCCTAGCGAGGAGGACATGCCTGTTCTGGAGGATGACGAAGAAGACACCTCCAGGATGGAGGAAGTTGATTAGACAATTGTAAATGGATCACATGTTTATTTTGTTGCATTTTATTTTATGTTATGTTATTTTTATTTTATTAAGGTTTTAGTATTTGTTTTCTTTTTCTCCTTGCAAACACACTGTACATTTCATCAAGCTGTCTGTGATATTTGTTGAAATAGAAACTAGCTCATTATGAAGACATGCCATCTGCAATCTGAGGTCCACTGAATGTTTTTTTCTTTTTTTCTTTTTGTTCTTTTCATTTTTTTTTAATGATCATGTTTCATATATCATTTTTTAATCAAAGTAACTGAGATTTATAATAAAATGTATTTAACTCAAGAGATCTTTGTATTTTGCAAACTATTTTCTCAAGCAGATGTTTTGTGTAAACGGGTTTTGTAGAACGTGCACTATTGATGACACCCTTTTTGGCTGTTTTATACACTGTGACACTGTCATGAAACCAGAATATTCTACTGAAAACCACGTGGGTGAATTTATAGAGGCGGTGCCTAAACAATATCATAGCCACACCCCCTAGAAATTCATCACCATTGTTAGACAGGAAGGGGGCGTGGAGTAGTTGCTTGATTGACAAGGATTCCTTCTCTCATCGGTGACGCCCTGCCGGTAGGGTTGACTTGAGAAGATTCCAGACGGTTCTGGAAAGCTGAGTTTCTCGAACACTCCGAGGGACAGTATAAAACCGGGCACCGCGCGTTCCTGTCATTCCTGACAGCAACCGTTTCGATTTGGCAGGACTTGGCAGTACAAAAAACGAGAAGAACAACATTTTTGTGACATTAAGTTGTTCTTCGGTGGTTGTTAAAAGGAACAGATTAAGGTAAGGATACATCAGACAGCGTTAATTCTATCCGGGATAAATCAAATAAAGAAATGGGAAGGTTAACAGCCGTCAAACTTGAAATTGTTCAATTGTATCACAAATTATAACGATGCTGAAGCATTTTTCAAAGTGTGTTGAATGATCAAAAAGGCCTTTTACAAGACGATGTCAATTGTGACCTGGTTGGCAGGGTAACCATATCGTTCAACGTTCATTAGCTATCTATTACTGCTAGCTTCGCTATGCTGTGCTCTCAGCCGGTGGAGCACGTTTTAGGTCAGTAGCAGAGCATCCAGGAGACTGGGGGCTCTGTATTGCTAGCCGGCTATTCGGGCTAGCCCTACCGTGGTCTCAGAGGACCCGATGAATAGCTATGATTGGTAAGTTAGCTATGCTAACTGACATAAGCCACCGGCTGATAATGAGCTGGACATTAAGTTACTGTATCTCGCCGGCTGTCATTGTTCGTGAGCTGTCAAACTCTTCCATCAAGATAAATTGTACTTCTAAAGCCATGTCAACTACTGAGTGAACATATGCCTCTTTTGCTGACTGACTTAACGTCGATTCTTTATCTCCATCCTTGAGATGAAGGTGACAATTTGCAATCTTGCTTAGGCAAATCTATAAGATTTCCCGTCAGTATTGCACTGCAGCAAAATGAATGGTGCATGCTGATGCTACATGATTAGCATCATTTTTTTTAACTTAAATGTGTTTAAGTTAAATCAACTTGTAATCTATAGTCAAAGTCGCAGTCCATCTCAATGCGAAAGGTAACGTTAACTTAAATGCCGTGGTTTTATTCCAATCTGGAACTGTATTGTGAGGTCAGCCACGAGTTCAGCACTCTTACTCACTCGCAGCTTTACCCGGTATTTATGGCGACTAGGGTGTTAATCGGCTTTGCCAGGTGCCTTGTCTACGATTTATTGCCCTGCATTACAGATATTGAGACCGCAAGTTAAACGGTTGTCATGTACCACTACAGTTAATGTCTTCATCCCAGCTCAACGGGTGTGTATAGCTGGAAGCGACTCGTAGGTTCTAGAAGGTTGCAGTTTATCGCGGAAACCAGAAGGTGGAGTGTATCTGGTTGGGCTCAACACTGTAGTACAAGTACACGCTTGTGTTATGAAGTAAATTACATTTAAAATAATTCAACCGTTAAAAATGTTCATGAATAAAAACGACATTGGTATAATACTGTTATAAATGTGGTCTGTGATCTGTCGTAACGCCACCATGTTCTATACTAAAGCAAAAGTGAGTTCTACAACGTGATCTGTCATTGCGAAAGTAATTGGCAGAGGATAATCATGACGTGTTCGGCTGTTTTCCAAATAATATACTTCTTGTATTAGGGGAACAATAGTGTCCGGTGCTGTGTATAAGAGTAATGAGCAAGGTTGCAGCATTTTCCTTGATGAGCTGGCTTCTTTCCACGACAGATGCCAGAACCTCAGGACCAGAACATGGATGAGGAGGCAGAGACCTTTGCCTTCCAGGCAGAGATCGCCCAGCTGATGTCCCTGATCATCAACACCTTCTACTCCAACAAAGAAATCTTCCTCAGGGAGATCATCTCCAACTCCTCAGATGTCAGTCCACTCACCAATAATAGATGTTAACCCTTTGTCATTCATATCTTATTACACAGTAATGGCCACCGGCTCGTATGAGCTGTACATTAAGTTGCTGTATAATAATAGATATTAACCAGTTACTTATTACACAGTAACTGATGTATTATGATTTAAGCTGACAGCCATGACTATATACATTTACATGATGCTTGTATTGTCCTGTGAAGCATCTGAACGGCCACTTTTGTTACAGGCTCTGGACAAAATCCGCTATGAAAGCCTTACGGACCCGACCAAGTTGGACGCCGGCAAAGATCTCAAGATCGACATCATCCCCAACAAAGAAGAGCGCACCCTGACGCTCATCGACACGGGCATCGGCATGACCAAGGCCGACCTCATCAACAACCTGGGCACCATCGCCAAGTCTGGCACCAAGGCCTTCATGGAGGCTCTGCAGGCTGGAGCCGACATCTCCATGATCGGGCAGTTCGGCGTGGGCTTCTACTCCGCCTACCTGGTGGCGGAGAAGGTGACCGTCATCACCAAACACAACGATGACGAGCAGTACGCCTGGGAGTCATCCGCTGGAGGCTCCTTCACCGTCAAAGTTGACACATGTAAGATCACCCCTGGGTTTGTGGGAAATGGCAATGCACGTGTTTAGTTAAGTTCAGTTCTTTTTTTTTTATAACACATTTTTAAAAGGTTGCTTTGGAATAGGAAACAAGGGGGAAAATAATGGATATTTTTCAAAACAAAATAAAGCATGACAGACAACTACAACGCATTTTGATTAAAAGCTAGTGGAAATAACTTGTTTTTTTTAGCCTTGATTCAAAACAGCCAGTAGTTATGACTGATCTGATATGAATTGGTAGACTATTCTATAACTTTGGACCAGCCACTGCATTTGTAGTGTGGATGAGGTGAAGAAGCCAAATACATCGGTCAGCACTTCCTTATTGGTGTCTCTGATGTGATTGGTTAACCTGAGCTTCCTGTCCCCCTGCAGCTGAGCCAATGGGGCGTGGCACCAGGGTGATTCTGCACCTGAAGGAGGACCAATTAGAGTACCTGGAGGAGCGCCGTGTCAAGGAGATCGTGAAGAAGCACTCGCAGTTCATTGGCTACCCAATCACCCTGCATGTAAGTGTCACAATGGAAGTCACAGTCTGAAGTCTACCAGTCACTTTCATATTTTACCAGCATTTGGCTGGTGGCTTGTGTTAGTTAGTTTTATCTTTATTGTCAATGCAACATACAGTTGTAAAGTACAGTAAGATGCAGTTTTTCAGCTCTTTTTAGTATAAGAAAAACAAAGTAAAGAAGGTAAATTAAAAAGTAAGTTAAGGGCAGAAATTGACCCAGTGATTTTTTTTCCCCCAGGTGGAGAAGGAGCGTGACAAGGAAGTGAGTGATGATGAAGCAGAAGAGGAGGAGAAGGACAAGCCAGAGAAGGAGAAGGACGGAGACGAGGAGGAGAAGGACGAGGACAAGCCCGAGATCGAAGACGTGGGCTCTGACGAGGACGAAGACCACGACCATGATCACGACCACGACAAGTGCGGGGACAAGAAGAAGAAGAAGAAGAAGATCAAGGAGAAGTACATCGACCAGGAGGAGCTGAACAAGACCAAGCCTCTCTGGACCCGCAACCCTGATGACATCACAAACGAGGAGTACGGGGAGTTCTACAAGAGCCTGACCAACGACTGGGAGGACCACCTAGCCATCAAGGTGACACACCCTCCCATTACTTGTACATCCGTGTGGTTTGTCATTACATGTTCAGATGAAGGCATTATATTACTGACACGATAGTTATAATGTCGTAGCTTGAAAATAAATAAATATGGGAAATGGTTGTGTGGCTGGTCGCTGTGTGTGTGTGTGTGTGTGTGTGTGTGTGTGTGTAAGTGTGTGTGTGTGTGTGTGTAAGTGTCTGTGTGCTGAATTGGGAGCTAAGTCTCGTCGTGGTTTGTCTTCACAGCACTTCTCCGTGGAGGGCCAGCTGGAGTTCCGTGCCCTGCTCTTCGTGCCCCGCCGTGCGCCCTTTGACCTCTTCGAGAACAAGAAGAAGAAGAACAACATTAAGCTGTACGTGCGTAGAGTCTTCATCATGGACAACTGCGACGAGCTCATCCCCGAGTACCTCAGTAAGTACCAGCACAGAGTCTGAGTCTGTCTCCCTACACAGTTACAGACACTGTCACCCTACACAGTTACAGACACTGTCACCCTACACAGTTACAGACACTGTCACCCTACACAGTTACAGACACTGTCACCCTACACAGTTATAGACAGTCTCCCTACACAGTTATAGACACATCAGGGCTTAGTGCTTCCATGTGGTTTTAACACTGGTGGCTTTAACTCTTTTTAGAGAAAGATGGTTAAATTGAAGTTGCATGACATAACACATCTTTGTACTATGACAGATATGTATAGGTATGTGCCTGTTGTATGTTTATAATACTCAACAGATGCTTTTCCAAAGCAGTGTACAGTACTCAAAAAAACACATTACAAATAAAAAAACGTAGCTACATTTCTTAAACATAACAAATAATACACATAACTTACAAAGGATAGTAATAGTCAGAATCTATTCTTTTACACAAACTGCCCTGTAGTGCCCACTGCATGTGTATCCTAAACCCCTGTTCTGGGTTTCCTAAATATCTGATATGTTTAAATTTTGTGAGGATAAACTTCTACAAGTTGGACAATAAACAATCTAACAATAACCGACTTCATCAGTGTTATTCCTTCAGCTTTGATGTGTTTTCTTGTTTTCCACCAGACTTCATTCGTGGTGTGGTGGACTCTGAGGACCTCCCCCTGAACATCTCCAGAGAGATGCTGCAGCAGAGCAAGATCCTGAAGGTCATCCGCAAGAACCTGGTCAAGAAGTGCCTGGAGCTCTTCACCGAACTGTCTGAGGACAAGGACAACTACAAGAAACTCTACGAGCAGTTCTCCAAGAATGTCAAGGTAACATCTCTCTCTCTCTCTCTCTCTCTCTCTCTCTCTCTCTCTCTCTCTCTCTCTCTCTCTCTCTCTCTCTCCCATCTGTTCTTCTCACTGCGACCATCCATTGCACGGGCTTAATAATTATAAGAATAAGAGTTTTATTTATACATTACATTACACTTAGTAGACGCTTTTATCCAAAGCCACTTACAAAACGACTAACCTTTTATAAAGTACAAAGATGCCTTAGTGAAGTCACAACAGTCACACGTGTCTAAGGAGTATGTGTTTCAGAGAAAGGGTGCAGCAGTGGAAAAGGCTCTGTCATCTGTCATTTAAATCTCCAGTATTTGGGAAGGGTGTGTGGTGTATCCGAGTGGAAATTCCAAATCCAGGCAGCTAGTGTGCTGAACGGGTCCTCGATCGTGACGGCAGGAGTGGGCTAGTCCCACCGTCACTGCAGAGCTGGGGCCCAATGCGTCAGTGCCTGGCTAAGGCCCGAGCAGACAGACGCGATCAGCCTCCAGGCCCAGACCTGCTAACCTGTTAGCATCTGCCACCTGTCTGATCCTCCCACACAGCATGGCTCCCTCCCTCTAAACCTGGGCCAAGCAGATTAGCACTGACCCGAAACACTTTTCCCCTCCCCTCCCTTCTCCTCCTCACTCATGCCGTATTCACTGAGAAGATTAAGATGGAAGGGATTTAGAGATACCCCTTCTGTTCTTTTTTTTTTTGGGGGGGTGGGGGGGTTGTCTGTATGTTGTAATGATTCTTGCTGACATGAAGGTTTTGCTGTGGGTGTAATCTCTCTCTCTAGCTTGGCATCCATGAGGACTCCCAGAACCGCAAGAGGCTGTCCGAGCTGCTGCGGTACTACACCTCGGCGTCTGGGGACGAGATGGTGTCCCTCAAAGACTACGTCACACGCATGAAGGACACTCAGAAACACATTTACTACATCACAGGTGAGGGAGATGTCAATATCGGTTTATTCATAAAGTACATTTAAAAAAACAACCAAGCGCCATAAAAACATAAAAGGTAAAATAAATGGATAACTGAATAAAAATATATAGATAATGACAATATAGTGTTAAAAATGAACATAGTAACACAATTGAATACATAAAAGCACAACTATGATAAATGAAATACAGACTAACTGTAATAACAATATAATACAGAATAATATAAATCATCAATAAGATGTAAACAGAAGACGAAAATAAGGAGGGGGAAGCTTGGGTAATAACAACATGCAGGGCGTTACAATAATCCAGCTTGCATTCATCTTTCAGTAACATCTATCAGACTGTTCATGACCTTAGGTATAGATGGTCTATAACTATGAAGGCCTTCGTCACTGTTTGCAACTGCTAAAACAGTGGTAGTGGTGTTTTTTGTTTTTGATAGAGATACCATAGGAATATGTGCTTAAATCACACAACTGCTAAACAGTGATAGTGGTGTTTTATTGATTAAGATAACACAGGAATATGTGCTTAAATCACGTGTGAATTTGTTGCAGGTGAGAGCAAGGACCAGGTGGCAAACTCGGCCTTTGTGGAGCGTCTCCGTAAGGCTGGTCTGGAGGTGATCTACATGATCGAGCCCATTGACGAGTACTGCGTGCAGCAGCTAAAGGAGTTTGAAGGCAAGAACCTGGTGTCCGTGACCAAGGAGGGCCTGGAACTCCCCGAGGACGAGGATGAGAAGAAGAAACAGGAGGAGAAGAAGTCTCAGTTTGAGAACCTGTGCAAGATCATGAAGGACATCCTGGAGAAGAAAGTGGAGAAGGTCAGTTATCCCAAGACAAAAAAGCACTCTCTTTCTCTTTTTAGGTGTACTGTTTTATTACATTACATTACACTTAGCAGACGCTTTTATCCAAAGCGAGTTACAAAAAGGAGGACATAAGCTAACAGAGGTGTAGAGGAACACAGAGTAAGCAGACTACTTTTACACATACAAGGAGATGCATGTGCCTAAGTAAGTTTCCCAGAGCAGGGACACTAGACACACATACTTCCTACACAGGCAGAATTATAAAGCATGAGGCACCTAGGGAGAGAGTTGGTTTAAAGGTTGTTGGTTTTGTTAGGAATGGAAGCAGACTTTGAAGATATCCACAGACTGACCTTTTTTGGCACTAGGCCATCGCAAGGTGTGACACTAAGATGACCCTATAATCGCTTTCCACACATCCTTGGCGTGTGCACATTCAATAGTGAGGAAAATGTATGCAATGTCTGGTACCCTGCACGTTTTTTTCTAGCCTAGAATTTATAAGTTACTAGATTCTCAGCTGCCTACATAAACAGTTCTCAATATTTGTTTCTCTGTGTCCTCTGATCCTCCAGGTCACCGTGTCCAACCGCCTGGTCTCGTCACCCTGCTGCATCGTGACGAGCACATACGGCTGGACCGCCAACATGGAGAGGATCATGAAGGCCCAGGCCCTGAGGGACAACTCCACCATGGGCTACATGGCGGCCAAGAAGCACCTCGAGATCAACCCCGACCACCCCATCGTCCAGATGCTGAGGCAGAAGGCCGAGGCCGACAAGAACGACAAGTCGGTGAAGGATCTGGTGATCCTGCTCTTCGAGACGGCCCTCCTGTCCTCAGGGTTCTCCCTGGACGACCCACAGACACACTCGAACCGCATCTACAGGATGATTAAGCTGGGCTTAGGTGAGAACCACAGTATAGACACGCATGACCACAAACCAAATTACTGTATATACAGCCATGACCACAAACCGAATGTATGTCATTGCCAATGAGCATAGGTGAAAACTACAGACAGACATGACCACAAACCGAACATGTAATTACTAATGGGCATACGTGAAAACTACACACAGGCATGACCACAAACCGAACATGTCATTACCAATGGTCATAGGTGAAAACTACAGACAGACATGACCACAAACATGCGTCATTGTGAAGCCATTTCCCTATTTTAAGCTTTTTTTTCGTTGATGTTCACTTCACTGTACTAAGTTTCATTGGTAAAGCAGAAGGCCGCGTTAAACTGTTGTAGGCTGAGGAGGTGATGTTGATTAGATATAACAATGGCCTGACCTCTCTGGTCTTTTTGTGTCCCCGCAGGCATTGACGAGGACGACCTGACCACGGAAGACACCAGTGCGGCCCCCATCGAGGACATGCCCCCCCTGGAGGGGGACGATGACACCTCCAGAATGGAGGAGGTGGACTGAGGCCACAGACACAGCTCGCCGTGTGCTGTACATTTGGGCTCTAGTGCTGTAAATGGTTATAGGATTTGATGTTCAAATCATTCCTGGAATGTCTGTCCCTAGTCCAATATACATGCCTGTTCCTCCTCATACACACACACACACACACACACACACACACACAGACACACACACTTACTCACTCACACACTTACTCACTCACACACACACACACACACACACACACACGTGTGCACAATTCCTCTTGCACTGGCACTGTCAGGTCACACATTTCCCTTCCTTTGTAACTTTTACCTTTTTTGTAATGAGTTGTGTATGCTTTTTTTGTATTTATTTACATTCCAGTTGGTTTTTTTTGTGTTCAACTCTTATCGTACATATCAAACTGATACAGTACCTTGAGATGGTGGGACCCACCAAATAAAAGTTTACCATGTCAACCTCTTTAATATTTCTAGGCTTGTGTTTGTGGTGATTTGTAATGTGATGTTGTAATAACTGTCTGAAATTTAAAGTCTGTAATTGTAGTCGGTCTGTAGTGGTAATAATTACATGATAATTACCATTTTTAAAGATATAACATATGTGGCACTCAACCATCTACAGTAAGGCGGGGTTCGCCATCATCCCCAATTGTGCAAAAAAATGAGTTTTATTATATATATATAAACATATATATATATAAAATACGAAGAAGCCTGAATGAAGTCTGAATGACATTCAGATGGCATGGCAATCACAACTCAGACACGTAGTTTGTGGCCACCAGGTGGTGCTTGATTTCTGTCTTCAGAAGCGACCCAGCATGTTGATCACACCTTGTATAGTGAAACAGAAGCAGGATTTAGCAGGGTAATATTTCATGTAAAGGCACCGCTTGGACACACTCCAACGGCTATGGTCATGGGAAAGTATACACCATTGGTAGACACAGAGAATCAACTGTTAAAAACATGCTAACCTTTAGTTAACTTGCACTGACTTTTTGGAAATGTGGCACTGTGAACATAGTCATTTTTATACCTGTCTACTTTGTGTGAAAAGCATGGATCTTAAATAAAAGCCGTGTTTAGCTCTGAGGATAAACCAGAGCGTAGTAGGTCTGGCAGCGAGAACGCGGGGTCAGCTGACACAAGTATACCAGCCTATCGTATGTTAGGGGAGAGGCAACCGCTACAGTCAGACAAGAGTTGTCAGGAGTGGGCTCTTGTGAAGAGAGTTAAAGAGGAGACAGAAATAACATATGAGTGCAATGCCGAATAAAACGAAAAAAGATAAGGTAAGTGTCTTTAATATGTCATGGTAATAAGAATACCTTTCATAAAAATATAGCTACTTTTCAATTTATGAGGTAAAATTCGAAGGCCTCGCCTGCATCTCATGTCTTCTCCAGGGTGTCAGCCAGCCAAGGCATTTGCGAGGTTGTCTTAGCTAGCTTAGCTAACAAGCTTCTAATACATTGCTAGCTAACGCAGCCAACCTCGCAACCTAACTGAGTGCCACCAGTTTGTCAAATGACAGATTTCCAGGACACTTGCAACCAACATAAAGTGAACTGTTAGTATAGTCGTAAATGGTCCCTAGAGAAAGCAGCATTTTAAGCAAAGAAAACTTACTGTTACATTTGTATTGCAGTAACGCGTTTTAGTGTCCGCTAATTATCTGGCTAGCCTGAGGAGTGGCCACTTGCTATGTAGCTACGTTACCTTGGTGCAGAGCTAGCGTCGTTAACTATGGTAACCGATTACTAGGCGGTCCAGCTAGCCAGGAAGGTGATGTAAATAGAGGTAATTGTTGTCTCATTGTCACACATTTATCGCCTGTCATGATATTTTGTTACGCGCCCAAGAAGCATGAACTATTCACAGCTTGAAGAAAATGTATCTGTTGGCACTGTTGGACCCGACAGCTCGCTAACAGTTAACGTTACTGTTCGCTAACACCCTGTCTTCGCCAGCTTACTACCCGGCTCTCTTTCGTTTTTGTTTCCAGGAATCACCGAAGTCTGGAAAAGTTGGCAAAACGGGTGGTCAAGAGAATGCAGAACATGAGGTAAGGGGTGGTGCATTGTGAAAGCAAGCATGTCCACAGAAATACCTTGCTCAGGTATAACGTGTCAGCTAAACAGCATCTCCCCGGCAATTTAGCTTAGTGTGAGCGCAGCTCAAAATGTTGTAATCAAGATGACATTCTTCTATAATTATACTAGATAGTCTTGGCCATTGTGACTTTTTTTTGACGGAGCGTCAAAATCTGCATAATGCTTCACAATTGATGACAAAATTGCCATCGCCCATTTGCGGTTCACAGTAACGTTCACATAGCTAATAGAAGCTAGCTAACGTAATTGCACCGGGCAATCTCAGGGGAAACCTGCCGTCACCGCTGACGGCATGACGTCTGGCAGTGCTGGGTCTGGTTATATCGGACGAAAAAAATCAACCCTCTTCACAATAGCCTAGTTGTAAGATTTGGCTCGAAGCAGTGTATTTCTACGAAATCCTAATACAGTGTCATGTGCTCCTATGCTTGCCTGCTAGACTGAATGGTCCAAACTCTTGGAACCTAAGGGCTCACACTTGAGAGACAGAGAGAGGCCGAGAAAGACACAGAGACACAGACACAGACACAGACAGGGACAGACAGACAGAGACACACACACAGATAGTGTCCACATTTCAACTATGCTATCCCAGTTAATGTGCTCTGTAACTCTGTTGTTGACTAGATTTAACAATCATCTGTCAGTGAACGTGTGTTGTACTTTAGGGGTAGGTGAATTTATGTACTATGAAAACAAAAATATGACCCCCAAGTTGTCTATGATAATGCAAAATCTATACTCCATTGTACTCCAGTCCTTATATTTGTCATTGATTGTTACTGATTGATTTCTACTGAATCAGGATGAGTCATGCAGGTGTTATTTGAGAACAAGGACGTGGTTGATGTACATAGTTATTGTACAAACACATGGTCCAGACAATAAATAAATAGTCTGTCAAGACCAAGTTCCAACCGCTGCAATGTCAGATAGTTGTGTTTGGTGTCCTTGTCAGTAGTACCTCACCTGCATTCCCAGTCTGCAGTCTCAGCTGTTATTGCGTTAGCCGTACATTGCACCACCAAACCAAGCCAGTTACTCAGAGCTGATTCCACTGATCTATTTTAGTGATGGTGAATAAATGCAGAGCTAGCGCTGAGGTAGGTAGGCCTAGTCTACGTGTGGCCTGCGGTGTCCATCCCTGGTGTAATGTGCTGCACACAAAGACTGTAGATAACTGTGGAGGACTGGACAAACCCACTGCTTCTGCCCCTCATTTGTTGTTTCCGGAATAAGTCATCATTAATCTGTCACATCTTTCCTTGACTCCATGATGTCTTTTTAATTGAGGTCTGTGACAAGTGGTTATTACACGACACGGCAGATCATTAGTTTGTAGCCAGAGGCTGGAGATAAAAGCCAAATGACACAGTGCACAATAGGGCCACCTGGAGGATGAGGGCCATAACACAAACTCAATTAACTAAATGAAACACCATGGCTTTGCAAAGTGATCTCTGTTTATTGCATGCTAAACACAGTATCGTGATATTACAGTGGCTGTATGAAAAATCATTCCGTTGATGTTTTCATGTTGTACCTACTCTCCGACTGCAGTGCACAACCTCATAAATCAAATGAAATAAAGCAGTGGCTTAGAGGAGCCAGTGCAGTGTTGGCCACAAGTGGTCTGTTTGTGGCATGTCTTTTACCACCAAAACATGAATGAAGGGAAAAAACATGAATTACATCAACACAGCAGCATTTTGATTTCTGTTAGGAACATCATGAATAGCCATCAGTATTGACTCACACTTGTAACTTGTCATTGATTGTAACAGCATTCTTACCGTTATTCATCTCAATTAGTGATTACATTTAAAGTTAGTTTGAGTTTGCAGCCTGTGCTGCTGGCAGTGTTGGTTATGGTTATCTGTGGATGTAGATCGGCAATGGCAGCGGAGACCAAAGTAAGCAAGGTCGTTCAGTCTGCTGTGGCAACGCTTCGGGATATCGATAAATTAAAGTTGGAGCAAGAAGAATGTTTAAGGAGTTTTCATTTGTGGAAGACATGTTGTGGCCCTACTCGTTGTGGGGTTGGGGAAAAGTTTAATCTTCCATCTTGCACCGTTAGTTGTCAGTTTGTGCATTTTCAGAAAGCTTCATAACTCCCTTGCCTGCAAGCTGCTGTGTACCTAAGCTCTCGCTCTCTCTCTCTCTCTCTCTCTCACTCACTGTCTCCTCTCTCTCTCTCTCTGTCTCCTTCTCTCTCTCTCTCTCTGTCTCCTTCTGTCTCTGTCTCACTCTTTTTCTCTCTCTCTCTCTCTCTCTCTCTCTCTCTCTCTCACTCACCCACCCACCCACTCATCTCTGTGTCTCTTTCTATCCTGCTCTGCTCAGGGTTCGAACAGGAAGGGGAGCAACAGTGTCCCGCCCCCCACGCAGCTGCTGAAGGGCAAGCAGAGCGGCTCGCAGACGCCCGTCAAGAAGGACAAGCGGCCTAGCTCCTCCCGCTTCAGCCTCAGCAACAACCGCGAGCTGCAGAAGCTGCCCGCCTTCAAAGGTAAGCCACGCCCCAAACACCACCCCATCCCATCCCGTCGCATCCCGCTCCACCCTCTGCCCAAACACACCCCTTCCCTCTGCAAACACGCTCCAGCCCTCTGGGCCATTCATTCTCAAAGTGTGGTCAAGGGAACCCCAGGGGTTCACAGTGCGTTGCCTGGGGGTCTGAAAAGTCTAGTGCAATATAGCCTCTCAAAGAACCATAAGTCTATATAGTTACATTTGTGTTGTGATTATGGGGGTGTGGGGTGTTCCTTGGAAAATGTTCTGCTCCGTGAAGGGTCTCTGGCGCAGTAGTTTGAGAACCCCTACTGTAGGCCACATGCAGTGGTCTTCACATGTGTTGCTGAATGTTGTAGATGTCCATGAAGCTCAGGACCTGTGGTGGTTTAAAATCCGTTCTTTTGTATTTAGCACCCATGACAATGAGTTAAAGATTGTGCAGGTTTAAAATCCCCCCAACCCACTTCAGTTAAGTAGTTGAGACTGTTATGCTCTTGTGGAGGACGTTCAAAAACTCCCACCTCTGGCAAACACTGGGGTGTGATGAGTGTTTCAGCTGTTGTGCTCTCTAACATGAAAACTGTAGTGTAGAGCAAGTCCCTATCTGATGGGGATCAGGAGTGGTGGTGGTGGTGCTGCTTTTGCTGCTGCTGCTGCTGCTGTTGTTGTTGTTGCTGGTGTGCTGTCTAACCTGAAGCCTCTAAATCTGTGTAGTGTAGAGCTAGTCCTTATCTGATGGCGATCAGGAGTGATGCGGCTGCTGCTGTTGTTGTTGCTGTGCTGTCTAACCTGAAGCCTGTAAGGCCGTAGTGTAGAGCTAGTCCCTATCTGATGGGGAACAGGAGTGGTGGTGGTGGTGTTGTTGTTGCTGTTGGTCTGTCTAACCTGAAGCCTGTAAGTCTGTATAGTAGAGCAAGTCCCTATCTGATGGGGATCAGGAGTGGTGGTGGTGGTGGTGCTGTTGTTGGGCTGTCTAACCTGAAGCCTGTAAGGCCGTAGTGTAGAGCTAGGCTTTCTGCAGGGAATGCCAAAGAGCTCCTCTTCTATCAGGCTCACCTTTGTTTGCCCCCTCAGGAGTGGTGGTGCGGCTGTTATGCTGTCTAACCAGAAGCTCGTAGTTCAAAGCTCATAGTAGAGCTAGTTTCAATCTGCTGAGGACCATAAGGGCTGGTTCAGAACATGAATCCGTTATGTAATATATAACAGCTTGTTTATTGAATGGTTTGATGCCCTGTGAACATCAAAGCAGGGTGAAAACAATCCCTACACCATGTGTGTGTGCATATAAACTGCAATGGCATTGTTGGCTACTCTTAACAAGTGGATGCAAGTAAATGGAAGAGATTTTTCTTCACATGTTCCCCAAAGTAGAACAAATTAAGTGTGAAGCATATTTTAGGCCTAATGTGGTAAATTAAGACGCACAGAAACAGAAACTGCTTGCAACACATTTACTTAAAGAGATAGGCAAATCAGTAGACGACATCCTTAACTTCAGTGGCAGCAGTTAACAACACCGTCAAACACACAAGTATCCCCCTTTCCACAGTGTCCATAAGCTAGCCCATCACACTTGTCTTTCCTTATCAATCACATGACCTGATTCACTAAGGTCAAGCAGCCAATGGGAGTGATCGCCATTACCGATGGAACATGTTGGACCATCCGCAAACCAGCCAGCAGACATCTTCCGATATCATCCGTGCTTCCCAAACCTCCTAAGTTTGACACAAAGACGCTCAAACACGGGCCAGACACTATTAGACGTCCGACATCCGGGCTGGGGGCGTATCACTTAAGACTTGATCTGGCTGAAGGCACAGACACACACACACACACACACACACACTGGCATGCGCATAAACACACACGCATACATACACACACACACACACACATGCATACACACACACACACATACACACATACACACACACACACACATACACACACACACACACAGGCACGCGCATACAAAAACACATTTGTCTAGACTCTTGCCAAGCCCAGCATGAGCAGCTTTTAGCAGCCTGCAGACTGAAATGGCTAAATGGGGTGTGTGGAGGCAAGGTGCTGTTCTCTGCTGAGCGCAGTGTGACCTGATGACTGCAGGCGATATCGCATCGTGCACACCTTCATTGTCGGGCCACTTGTGAATGGATGCATCTGAAGTGCCAGTGTTAGTTTATTAGTGTGCAGAGTAAAATACATTTTTCAGCCAATTTGATTGGTGGTGCTTTAAAATTAACACCTGGTCAGTGACACTTGAGATTTTTCCTGTGTATGTCATGATGCTACAGATTAAATGAAATTACATTACACTTATCTTACGCTGTTATCCAGAGAAACTTACATATAGACGAAGGGTTTCAGTTGGATACAGTTCAGTTAGATTCACTTCAGCCATGGATGAGGGTGCAGGACAGCACTAGTTTTAATTTACTCCCCCATCTCCATTCTTCCTACTGGAACAGGAGTTGAACCTGCAACCCTCCGGTCCTAAGACCAACTCACTAACCACTAGGCCACAGTTGCCTAGAAATGTATGTAAGATTTATGATGTAAGACATACAGTGCAACTATGATGCAACACCATGGACGCTGTAACAGACACCACACTATCTTTCTAAATGATGGACGCCATTGTTCCTGAATGAGACATTACCATAGGCTTTCATAATGGAACAAGCATGTCATGGTCAGCCTCTTAGAGATCCTGACTCCTGACAGTCACCATGACATTTCAGCTGTGTGCGCGCGCGCGTGTGCTGTCCTAAGGTAGCAGTACTGTAAAGCTCTGTGGTCTCCGTGGCGATCTTCTTTTACGCAGATGTCGCCTGTGTTGGCCAGAGGAAGCTGCTGTAGACGGGCAGCTGTGGCGTAGGGGGCTGTGTGTCCAGAAAGGATTGTGTGGCGCAGGGGGCTGTGGCCGGATGGGCTGTGGCCGGCGTCTATATTTAGGACTAATCCGGAGATAATTGCCTAATGCCACTGACCACCGCTACATCACGCCTGCCCTGGACGCTAGCACTCGGTACACTTGATGCCCCAGTCAGCGTGGCTCTTTACACTTTCTCTGTCTCTGTTTCCCCCTTCTCTGATTGTGTGTTTGCGCTCTCTACCTGTGCTTGCTCTCACACTGTCTGTAGATCTGCCACACACACACACACACACACACACACACAGACATGAAGACATGGCAGGCAGATCTACAGACAGTGTAATTCTCTTTCGCACTCACCTTCTTATTAAATAACCTTCTGTCTTTTCATTAATGTCAGCCGTGTGATGTGATTGATTTCTCTGGCCCATGTCCTCGCTCTCACGCGACCCACGTACAGTACGTGTCTCCTAAGGACTGTTGCCGCTGACAAGTTTCGCTAAAGTTACATTCTTTTACCTGTGTACTCCTGGGTACTTCAGACCTGCATGTTGGATAAATAAGTTGGCATATCTTGTGGTGTTGTGGTGATGATAGGTGTGTGTGTGGTGTGATAGGTGTGTGGTGTATCTCTGTGATAGTACCTCTGCTGCTCCCTATCTTAGTGTGGAGGGCAGGGGCACTCCATTCTGCTCTGTGGTCGATGTCCCAACCGTCCCGGGGGGTGATAAATCTGTGTCGGGTCTGGTGTGTGTGATGTGTGGTGTGCGTGACGAATCGCTACCAGATTTGGTTTTGGCGCCCGCGAGGCCCTCGCAGGCCCAGACGGTTTCCTGTCATCTGTGAGCTTTGGCTGCGGCGCTGCCTCTGGCCGTCCCGTGCCTGGTGCAGCAGACATGCAGCACACATCAGCACGCATCAGCACGCAAGCATGTTTGAGGAGTCGCGCTTAGCACTGCACTGACAGGTCTCTGTGAGATTTAGTTTAGATTTAGTTGTATGCTGACGCATACACACACGCACACACAAACGCACGCACACACAAACGCACGCACGCACGCACGCACGCGCACACACACGTGCACGCACACACACACACACACACACACACACACACACGCACACACAGGCGCACACACACGCGCACGCACATGCACACACACACACAGGCATATGTTTTTGTTTGTGTGTTTTTAGCAGACAGACACGTATATCAAACTAGCCTGCAATACTTTAACTGTTTGATCTATTTTGGTCCACCCCATAAAAGAACAGTGAGTGACAATGAGTGTCCAAGGTTCTCTTTCAGCACCTACATGTATGTGTTTATTTATTCAGCGGACTCCAGTACCCAGCCCTGCGTGCGGTGTATTGTGCTGGAGATATACATTTCCAGCCCTTCTCGTGCTCACTGGGTAGCAGTCCCATGGCCGAGGTGTTGCAGTCGGAGTAGTTGATGGTAAACAGAGGCTGATGTCCCCCTACTGACTTCATTCTTAACTGCAGTTATGCTATGGCTGTAGGTTGTTGCAGTCACTGGGTCAAACGGCAGTGTGCTGTGCTGTGCTGTGCCGGTGGAGGGCACGTTGCCATAGCCTGTTCTGTGGCGCCACCTGCTGGTGGCTTTGGGAACCATGTACAGTGCCATTGTCCATACTGGCACTGTTGCTGAGATTTTTGAATTTGCTGTTTGTTTTGCCTGCTTATTCATGCATTTGGTATGAGCATGTGTTGTAACAGATGGTTTTAAGAGAAAACGACAAGAGAGATGGATTGTTTGTCTGCTCTGGAGATGGTTTATTTGTTTTATATGCTCCCCAGCCTGCCCATATGCCTGCAGCACAGCTTTCCTGCCTGTCTGCCCTGTAGTCTGTCTGTCTGTCTGTCTGTCTCTCTGTCTCTCTCTCGGTCTCTCTCTCTCTCTCTCTCTCAATGCAAATCAGTTCAGAGTTTCTTATTGGCATGACTGTTTAAATACAGTGTTGCCAATACAGTATTCTCTCGGTGTTCTCTCTCTCTAGGCAGGCTGTCTGTCTCTGTCTCTTTTTATGATGACATGTCACATCCAGGGCTGATGGTATTCAGGCACTGTGCCTCATTTCAGGCTTGGTGGTGTTTGTGAGGAGAAAATATGGGTCTACACTGAGACTATTTAATAGGAAAACCTTGTCAGTGCTGGGATGTTGTTACACCTCTCTGGGTGACTCAAACGTGACAAGAGAAACCCAGCTTTTGCGTTCAGCCAAAGAAACATTGCACTACATTGCAACATCATGCTAACATTACACTTCAGTAAGGGTGTTACTTCGGGTGATTAAATCTTATTCCAAAAAGTAGTTAGTCAGAACGAGTGTTCAAAAGTTCAGGCTCAGGCTGTGTTTGTGCTCTCAGCCCTGCACATCCCCTGATGTGGTGATGGGATGACTGGCCTCCATTACAGGATGCTGCTAAAGGGATGCTGCTGTGTTTACCTCCACTGCTCGCTGCTGTTTGCTTCATTTAAATGCACTACAGGCTGCAGGTTACAGGTGAGCTTTAAGGCTACATGTTACAGGTGTGCTTTAAGGCTGCGGGTCACAGGTGAGCTTTCAGGCTGCAGCTTATAGGTGAGCTATCATGATTTTAGCTTTGATCGTGATTTCTAGGCTATTTTTTCCATAATCGAGCTGCCTTACTCTCCCTTGGCTGTGCCCGATGCCTGTGCCTAGCACCAAAGCAGCGACCTGTTTATAGGAGGTGTGTGCCAGTCCACAGCACCACAACGCTGGGCCTGTTTATGGGGTGTGTGTGTCTGTGTGTCTGTGTGTCTGTGTGTCTGTGTGTCTGTGTGTCTGTGTGTCTGTGTGTTTGTGTGTGTGTGTTAGTGTGTGTGTGTGTGTGTGTGTGTGTGTGTGTTATAAATAAAGTGATGTGAATGTGAATGTGATAAGCCCATAAAGTCTGTTAAATGTCACACTAAACCGCATGGAGCTGTTTGCTGAGCGGCGCTGGTTAGGAGGTCAGCAGTGTGCTAATGATTCTGGCAGAGCACTTAGGCAGGGGACAGCACATCAGAGGACGCCTGACGCCTCGGCTCTGAGATGGGCGGGATTTACGCTCTGGATGGCCTCTACACTGGCACACCGCCATGCCAAATATGTTTACAATGCTTTAAACAGCTCCAGTGCATAACAGGCCTCAGCCACACGTCCTCAGCGGTATTTATGAAATGTTACATCCCTCTAGAACTGCCTGTCTATGTACTGAGGGAGATACTGTTTGCTGTAAATCCACTTTCGTTCTTCAGTAGGACTCATATAATCGGATATAGCACTTTAAAGTCAAAGTCAAAAGTCAAAGTCAGCTTTATTGTCAAAAGCCATATGCACAGGTTGCACACACAGAATTTAAAATTGCAGCACTGCCCTTGCCCACAGTGAACATTAAACATCTTATAAACAAGACAACTCGTATATCGGCTATAACACTTCATGGATTGGTTATTAGCGACTTCTCTTCACTGAAAAATGCATGGTTCGTGCACAAGGTTTGCATTGTAAGATGTATGAAAGTAGCAGTTCATAATGATGAAATCAGTAATCATACTGATGACTTATTACTTATCTTATTACAGCAGATTACTTATTACTTGGCTTATTCCAGCAGATTACTTATTACTTGGCTTATTACATAACAGCTATGATGTTATGTCTTTCTTGTGCTTTATGGATCTGGTCTGGTCTGGTCTGGTCTGGTCGTGTGTGTGTGTGTGTGTGTGTGTGTGTGTGTGGGTGGTATGAGCTTGCATAGATATCTGTGTCCGTGTTTGCTTGCCATGGCTTTGTTCTGCAAAGTCTCTTTCTCTGCAGGAGCAGGAGAAGGTGCACACCTGGTCTGTGTGTAAGTAAATAACTGTGTGTGTGTGTGTGTGTAATGATGTATCAGTTGTTGGTTCTGTGCAGTGCTCCAGGTGCTCTGTTTGTGGTTTCCGGTTGCATCTCTGATCCTGCACTGCTCTTGTGTTTTTCTCTCTCTTTCTCTCTCCCTCTCTCTCTCTCTCTCTACCTCTCTACCTCTCGCTCTGCCGCTCTCTCTCTGTCTCTGTCCCTCTCTCTCTGCCTCTCTCTCTCTCTCTCTCTCTCTCTCTCTCTTTCTTTCTCTCTCTCTGTACCTTTCTTTATCTCTATTTTCTTCTCTCTCTCTCTCTCTCTGTCTCTGTCTCTGTCTCTCTCTGTCAATCTTAATTGATTGACTTCAGGGTGATGTTGTCTGGTGGATGTTTTCAAGGTCTTACTGTTTTATTGAGAGTCCCCCCCCTCCTTCTCTGTCCTTTGTGGAAATGGACTAATGACAGACCACGTGAATGTCATTCATTTATCCACTTCGTGTTTGAAGGGCATCACTGTCAGTCTGTACTTGAGAAAAGCACCTTCAATAACTCTGATTTTAGAGCTCTTCGGTGGTTTGTGAAATGAACTTCTCTTATGGTGATGCTCCAGTGTTAGACACACACTGTTACATGGTCAGTGGTAGACAGAGCCTGTTTTTTTTTTCTTTTTTCTTTTTCTTTTTCTCTTCAATGGAGCTTTAAACTTCTCTCCGGAGGAAGATTATCTGCCCTTCACAGGCAGCCCAGAAGTCCCCTGCCACCAATCAGCTTCCGTCTCCCGCCTTTGGTCCCGCCCCCCCAGCCAATCGCCCGCCTCTCCTGCTCTGCAGCCTGACAACCGGGTCACGTGACTGGGCTGGGCCAATGGCTGCGGGGCTGGGTCTGAATGACATCACTCGCCCAGGCTGGCTTCCTCCAGCAGCGGAGCCTCATTTTCTGCCGAGAGTGTGCCGTGCTAAAATGGAGGCTGCCTCCCGTGCCTAGTCTGCTTCCGCGCCCCTCCGCCCCTGCGCCCCTGCCCCCCCCTGCTGCCCGCGCCCCCTCCCTGGATGTTGGCATGCTCTAGAGCGGAGGGCACCATGGTCCTGGACGCCCCCCCCAGCTCCAACGGGCCCTTCCCGCCCGTAGTCCTCCTGCACTTCAGAGGTGAGCAGCAGCCTTAGCTGTTAGCCGTTAGCTGCTAGCGTTAGCGTTAGCACAGGCAGCAGAGAGGGAGAGCAGCGTCTCTGGATCATTTGTTTTGGGGGAGGACAGAGGGGTGAAAGAGGAGGGGGTGATCGGGGGTTGTTTAGGAAGAAGAGCAGGAGCGAGAGAGAGAATGTGTGTGTGTGTGTGTCTGTGTGTGTGTGCATGCCTGTGTACACACACAGCCATCAGTTGTGTTTAGTCACTGCTGGAGTGGAGAGCAGAGGGGGAAAGGGTTTAGTGTTGCTGTGCTTTTGTTTTCACCTCAGTGCTTTGGGGTGGTGTGGAGCAGAGACTGGGGGAAATGTCAGGAACTGTGTGTGTGTGTGTGTGTGTGTGTGGTGAGGGGGGTTGTTGCTTGTTGCATGTTTGGCTGGAGGCTGCGCTGTTTGAAATGTGGAAGGCGATGATGGGAGTGTGTGTGTGTGTGTGTGTGTGTGTGTGTGTGTGTGTGTGTGTGTGTGTGTGTGTGTGTGTGTGTGTGTGGTGAGGGAGGTTGTTGCAGGCTGGCTGAGCTGTGTGAAATGTGGAGGGCGGTGATTGGAGTCTGGTGTTTGGCTCTTGTCAGGGCTGCTGTTGACTGACTCTGAGGAGGAGATCAGGGCCATGAGAGCACAAGCCGTTTGTTTATGGGAGAGAGAGAGAGAGAGAGAGAGAGAGAGAGAGAGAGCGTGTGACAGAAAGAGAGGACAAGAGACCGACACAGACAGACAGACAGAGAGAGCGAGGGACTGCAGGCTGTGTGCTTGTTGAAAGAGGTTTTTAAAGGAGTTGAGAAGACCAGCGGATTTACGCTCCCTGTCTCTCTCTCCCCCTCCCCCACTGCTGTTCTCAAAGGAAGTCAAGCCACTGATTGGGACTGTGTGTGTGTGTGGTGCCCAAATGGCTGCAGGGCACACAGTAGTTAGGCTGCCTGTGTGTGTGTGTGTGTGTGGTGACAGTGGGGAGTTGGCCTTTTGTTGTCTTACTCTGGTGCTTCCTCTTGTGCTGAGCGAGCTCGTGTTGGTGACGAAAGTCTTCTTCCTGACTGAGCTCACACACACACACACACACACACACACACACACACACACACACACACACGCACTGCTGCACTCAAGGCTGAAGACACTGCTGTACAGACAACACCGGAGTGTCCTATAGATCGTGTGTGAGTGTGTGTGAGTGTGTGTGTGTGTATGTGTGTGTAAGAAGATCTCTCACCTTGAGTCCTGATACCCAAAGGGCGATTAGGGTCATGTGTTGGTGTGTTATGGAGATGACGATGTTGTAATTCCTCAAAGAGCCTGTGTGTGTGTGTGTGTGTGTGTGTGTGTGTGTAGCATGAGCCTGCATAGATGTATGTGTGTGTGTGACACAGGGGAGAGGCACAGAGGCTGTTGTGGAGATATCTTCTGACAGAGCTGTGTAGTGTTATCAGGGGGACAGTAGCAGTTTGTCACACGGCCTGGGACCTCCGGTCTCATGTCCTCCATGGCTATCACATGGTCCAGCCTCATAGTGCTGCTGCTGGTGGTCGTGTGTGTGTGTGTGTGTGTGTGTGTGTGTGTATAACCCAGAGGGGCCCTCATAGTGCTGCTGGGGGTCACCTGTGTGTGTGTGTGTGTGTGTGTGTGTGTGTAACCCAGAGGGGCCCTCATAGTGCTGCTGGGGGTCACCTGTGTGTGTGTGTGTGTGTGTGTGTGTGTGTGTGTGTGTGTGTGTGTGTGTAACCCAGAGGGGCCTCCTGCTGCTGCTGGGGGTCACCTGTCCGACAGGTGGCCAGGGGCTAGCTCTCTGTTATGCTAGCTGTTGCTAAGTCCACATTAGCTATGCTAAGGCTTAGCGTTGAGTCAAAAGCTTCATACTTCTAACTGGGGTTTTATAGGCTACCTGCTGACAGTCCAACCATGTTGTGTATGCCCCTCTGGGTTACACACACACACACACACACACACATACACACACACACACACACACACTTCCTCAAGGCCTGAATATTTCAGGTTTGAGTGGAAAGTGGAGCTGTGTTTTGTAAGTAGATACAGCCTGCAGTGGACATAAATACAGGCCACCACACACAAGGCCTGGGTCTTGGTGTGTGTGTGTGTGTGTGTGTGTGTGTGTGTGTGTGTGTCCTCGAGATGGAGGCTGAAAGCCAGCAGCTGTAATGATATGGTGGCCCAGTACAGTGTGTACAGGTCTGTACCAGTATGTGATCTGTTCCCCCAGATTGTCTGTGTGTGTCTGGTTGTGTGCCCCAGTCTGTGTATGTGTGTGTCTTGTTGTGTGTGTATGTGTGTGTCTGGTTGTGTGTCCCAGTCTGTGTATGTGTGTGTCTTGTTGTGTGTGTCTGGTTGTGTGCCCCAGTCTGTGTATGTGTGTGTCTTGTTGTGTGTGTATGTGTGTGTCTGGTTGTGTGTCCCAGTCTGTGTGTCTGATTGTGTGTGTATAAGTGTGTGACTGGTTGTGTGTCCCAGACTTTCTGTGTGTGTGTGTGTGTGTGTGTGTGTGTGTGTCTGTGTCTGAGTGTGTACCCTAGTCTGGAGTATTTGGTGACCCGGTGTTGATTGAGGATGCTGCTGTTACCCTACCCCAGTCGTGTGGTGACCAGTATGCCAGTAAGCACTGATCCGCATGGGGCTCCGTTTTCTCTTTGTGGTATTCACAACCCCAACCCAGGCACCTGAGACTCTGGTGAAGTCAGCTCTGTGTCCCCCTGAGTACCTGAGTCCACCTCAGCTGAATCGCAGGCAGAGCATGGGGCATGTTTATCAGCCTCCAGTTCTGGCTGGAAAATAAACCATCAAAACTTTCATAAATAAGTAACACAAAATAAGTAAGCAACTTAATAAAGCAACAGCAGTGGCCAGCCAGGCTTGGAAAACAAGACTATGCTATATGGCATTTGTCAGTCGTAGTTACATTGCATTACATTACATTACATTATATATTATTTTTGATATATATTATATTACACTACATTATATTACAATACATTATATTATATTACATGCCATCTTATCCAAAGCAACTTTCAGTGTTCCAGGGTGACTGCTCCTGTACTTAACTGAGCCGTGGGGCTCCATGCCCTGCTCAAGAGCACCTCAGTTGTGAAGGAGAGCGCTGGTTATTCACTCCCCTGTCCACAGTTTTCCTGCTGGTACTGGAATCCAACCTGTGAGACTGTGACTCTCAGGTCCTAAGAACACACCTGTAGTTGCCTAATAGTGCAATGGCAGTGGGGTGGTTGGGCCTCAGAGCTTGAAAATGTCTGATGCTGGAGACGTCTGATAAAGAGCAGTAGTCTCGAAACGTCACTTGGGGTGAGGAATGTGAATAAAAGGTAAATAATTAGGGAGCTGAAGTGTGCAGACTTCTCCTTTTATGTCTTGGACTCCTTCAGGGTTTTTTCTATTTTTGGTTCAGCACCTATTTCAGTCACGGACGTGTGTGCCCTCTTGCTTTGTTTGGGTTCAGCACCTATTCATATTCCGGATGTGTGTGCCCTCTTCCTTTCTTCTGAGACGTGTCTGTGGGTCTAGCCACAGGCTAACGCCGGGTGACGTGAGGGTGAAATATGGTGATGCCGGAACGGTATACCCCCCACCCCACCCCCGAGGAGGTAACCCAACCATGCTGCAGGGCAGTGAGACCTGTTGTGTTGTGTGTTCGCAGGCGAATGTGGGCCTGACGTGCTGGTGAGTGGGTGTGCTGGTGCTGGTGTGTGTGTGTGGTGGTGCTGGTGTGTGTGTGTGTGTGTGTGTGTGTGAGTGTGTGTGTGTGGTGGTGCTGGTGAGTGTGTGTGTGTGTGTGCAGTGGTGCTGGTGAGCGTGTGTGTAGTGATGGTGGTGAGCGTGTGTGTGTGGTGGTGCTGGTGAGCGTGTGTGTGTGTGGTGCTGGTGAGCGTGTGTGTGTGTGGTGGTGCTGGTGAGCGTGTGTGTGTGGTGGATGCTGGTGAGTGTGTGTGTGTGTGTGGTGGATGCTGCTAGGCAGGAAATGTGAGCGTGCTGTGGGAGGATTAAAGCTGTCTGTTAGCCACGGGCTCCTGTTAGCGGGGTGTGTTTGCAGGGTCAGTGTCACCGTCGTCCTTTAGATGGGTTCACCTCCGTGGAACATTTCACTGGGTTTAGCTGCGGTGTGTGCTGTAACGGTTGATCATTAAGTCAAATGAACGAAGTTGTAAGCAGCTGGACTTCTTTTAGTAGCTTGAAGACGTTTCACCTTTCATCCAAAAGGCTTCTTCAGTTCTTTTCAAGCCTCAAATTCAGTTGCTTACAACTTGGCTCATTTGACTAACATGAGCTGGATGAGTGAGAATCTTCACAGGCATGTTGATGATTAAGGTTATTTGGGGCCTTTGGTATTCATGTCTGAATCTGAGATCTCATCACTGCGCCAGACCCTCTGTGCAAAGCGAAGTGAAGTGAAGTGTAAGGGGCTAGTTTAGCAGGCTAGTGGTGTGGCCAGTGAAGGTTGATTATTGAGGTTATAGTGTAATCTTTTGGTGTTCATGTCTGCATCTGAGATCTTATCACTGATCGCCTAATTGCTTTCATCTGTAAATGTCTGAAATAAGAACAGGTAATTACACTGGGCTGACGTCCAGGGAAGCTAGGCAACATATCTGAGTCTATGACTCAGCTTATATGCCAAACCTGACTGACCGATTTGGTTTAATGTCGAACTGTCAGTGTCAGTGTCACTGGTTTGACTAGAACCAGACAGGTTTGTTTATAAAGAGCTTCACACAAGGATACAATGATGTTTTATTGTCACATGCATAGACATACTGGGTAGAGTACGACATGCAGTGAAGTTAGTGATTGATTGTCTAAAATTGTTTTCATTGTTCATCTCCTGTGCCCTCAGTCAGGGGTGAGTGGATGGGTCTTATGCAGTAAGTGTTTGTGGTTGGTGCTGGCCTTCTGTCTTCAGTGACCCCCTATAACCCCTACTCCTCTATAATCCCTCCTCATTATGGATCTCCATCACCACTCTTCCTGGCGCCACAACTACGGATGAACATGACATACTCAACCTCCAAGACCTCGCTGCCATTTTCAGCCCAAGCCCTGTTTTGTCCTGAACATCCTTATATTATTTTAATTTTAAATGATTCACGGATGATCTTATCGGTAATAAATAGTGCAAATTTTTGAGTTGGATCTTTCTATGTTAGACAGGGAATGGCAGCAAACAGCTGTAATTGAGTTATAAATTAAACATGACCAAGATCAAGGACAGTAAATAGGCAGCACTCCTCAGGTTTGAAAACTACAAGATAAGGCGGAAATACAGGTTGCTCATCAAACAGGGCTCCTAGTTCATCAATGCAGAATAAAACAACACAACACAAAGCGAGTCTTTGAGGCCCTGCTGATTAAAGATGAAAAGCTGCGTTGCCCACTGGCCTCAGCATGCAGTCTGTATTTAATGCGGCTCTTTTTTATCCCCAGACAGGGCTGCTTCAAAGTCCCTCTGTTTTGCATAATTTAAACACGTGTACACACAAAGCAGTGCCAACCAACAATCAATAATACTGACCTGTCTGTCTCCATCTGTCTCCATCTCGGTCTCGCTGTCTGTCTGTCTCTCTCTCTTGTCTCTCTCCCTCTGTCTCGCTCCCTCTCTCCATCATGTCTCTTTCTCATTTTTTCTATCTCCATCTGTCTTGCTCTCTCTCTCTTGCGCTATCTCTCTCTGTCAATGTTTCTGTATCTCTCTGTTTATCTGAATCACCCCCTCTCTCATTTTCTCTGTCTCACACACACTCACTGACTCTCTCTCCCTCTTTTTCCTGCCCCCCTCCTTGTCTTTCTATCCCCCCCCCTGCCCCCCTCTGTCTGTCTGTCTATCTCCATTACCCCCTCCCTTATTTCCTCTCTCGCCATCTCTCTCTCTCTCTCTCTCTCTCCATCTCTCTCTCTCTCTCTCTCTCTCTCTCTCTCTCTCTCTCTCTCTCTCTCTCTATCTCTCTCTGTCACCCCCCTCCCTCATCTTCTCTGTCACACACAAACTCACTAACTGACTCGCTCTCTCTCTCCCTCCTCCAGACGTGGCCCCGGCGGAGCAGGAGAAGCTGTTTGTGCAGAAGCTGCGGCAATGCTGCGTGCTGTTCGACTTCGTGTCCGACCCGCTGAGCGACCTCAAGTGGAAGGAGGTGAAGAGGGCGGCGCTGAGCGAGATGGTGGAGTACATCACACACAACCGCAACGTCATCACCGAGCCCATCTACCCAGAGGTGGTGCACATGGTAAGGGCATTATTAACCTTCTATAGCCCCATCTACCCAGAGGTGGTGCACATGGTAAGGGCATTATTAACCTTCTATAGCCCCATCTACCCAGAGGTGGTGCACATGGTAAGGGCATTATTGATCTTCTATAGCCCCATCTACCCAGAGGTGGTGCACATGGTAAGGGCATTATTAACCTTCTATAGCCAAATCTACCCTATCCACTAACTCCATCTACCCAGAGGTGGTGCACATGGTAAGGGCATTATTGACCTTCTATAGCCCCATCTACCCAGAGGTGGTGCACATGGTAGGGGCATTATTAACCTTTTATAGCCCCATCTACCCTAACCGTAACCTTCTATAGCCCCATCTACCCAGAGGTGGTGCACATGCTAAGAGCGTTAACCTTCTATAACCCCATCCACCCTAGCCACTGGTAAACCCCATGGCCCAGTGCTAATGCTAACTCCATCCACCCTATCCACTAGTAAACCCTATGGCCCAGTGCTAACCGTATGGCCCAGTGCTAAGCCTATGGCCCAGTGCTAACCCTATCCACTCTAGCCACTGTCAAATCCTGTGTCCCAGTGCTAACCCCATCTACTCAGACGTGGTGCACATGGAAAGGACCCAGCCACTGATAAACCCTGTTGTAGAATTCGAAATGTTAACTCATTCACTATGTAGAGGACAAAACAATGTGACTCACCCCTTATGTAGTGAGCAATACAGCTAGTGAACATTTCAGACACGGCCTATGTCACCGTGCTGTCCCCATCTACCCACATGGTAGGACATTAGCCACCTGTTAGCCACCCATTAGAGTACCCGAAGCATTTTACACTGAATGCCTCACATTCACACACACAATTACCCATTGATACACACATTCACATACTAGTTGCTAAGGCTGCCATGCAAGGCACCAATCAGCACACTGGGAGATATATGGGGCGTAAGATTAATGTTTTTAAAGAAAGTTGCAGGTAACATTAACAACTCGTGATGTTGCAGGTAGCACCTCTGCCTTTCCACAGCGCTGGTGTCACTTTTAAAAGGTGGTCTACCGTGAAAAGTGTCAGAGGGATGCGGGTTTTAGTATTTAGTATGATTGGGATGTCTAAAGCCGAGAGATGGCTCTGATATTTATCAAAGCTTTGCCTCTTGCAGAACCGGAAAGCACTGCTGGTGAAAATGCAAATGGACCCACTCTTCCTGGATAGCCAGTGCAGAACCTTGCTAAATCAACATGACAATGAGCGTTTAAGGGTGTGCGCGTGTGTGTGTGTGTGTGTGTGTGTCTCTGTGTCTGTCTCTGTCTCTGTGTCTGTATGTGTGTGTGTGTGTGTGTGTGTGTGTGTGTGTGTGTGTGCGCGCACGCGTGTACACGCGTGTACAAGTGTACTCATCACCTAGCAGCACCCTAAGAACTTTCAGACCACTTTGAAGTTTCCTTTTTCATCATCAAAGTGGAGAGATGGCCACAGCATCTGAAGTGTGTGTGTGTGTGCGTGTGTGCGTGCTCGGTCGCTCGCTAGCTCACTCACTCACTCCCTCCTGTGTGTCTGTCTGTGCAGACTAAAAGGCTGGTTGACCTGTAGTGCCATCATATGCAGTGTGTTTTCAGACTCACCTTGAACTGAACGAATATTTTTGCCTTTTTTGTGGAGGTGCTGCATGTGTGAAAGAACCGCAATGTTTGTTTTCCAGTTTGTTGGCTTTGCAAAGTAGCGTCCACAGGTGAAACCATCATGCCCTCTGTCCTCAGCTGCTCATTGTGCACACAGCAATCATCTCTCTACAGGATGGTACTGGCATACACACACAAACAAGCAAATGTCCATCCTTTTCATGTCAGCGGCTGCCATGGTGACCAGGTGTAATAGATTACATGTATTAAAGAAAGGTGTCATTCAGAGGTTGAATGACCTCTTCACATTTGGGGGGTACTACCTTTTACACGGGGTAAAACGGTTTACTCTTAGCATTAAGTACATTAATATGTTGGTACCCCCAAACCTGTTGTTTTGGTCTCATTAGGGGATACTGGGTCTCGATTAGGGGGTACTGTGCCCCCCCAGTACCACCTCTAATTCGAACTCTGGTCTCCTCTGTAGCCATCCTTAGCTAAGTGCTTCCAGTGACGTGCATATGGGCTCTCTGGTGCTCTATTGTGGTGCTGTGTCTTCATTGTCCAGTGAGATTAAAGCCTGCCATGAGGACTCTTCTGTGGAGTGCTCTGTACAATGCTGAGGGCGTGCTGGAGCAACACAAATGTGCTGCTGCAAGGACGAGTGCTGGTGGTGCACTTGTCCACCACACCAGCTCCTGATGGGCAAACACCACACAAACACTACAGTCATAGGACAGTTCCTGACTAACTGACATTTACCCATGACCGTGTGTGTGGGGCGTGTGCGGGGCGTGTGTCTTGTCAAGCGCACCAGCTCCTGAGGGGCAAACGCAACGCAAACACTACAGTCTACTGCTTTCTGAGATGGGGCACATCTTTGTGTCTGACCTCAGCTTGGGCAGCACTGGTCTTCACCTGTAATCCTGTTTTTGTTTCTATTTATTTGTGTCTGCAGCTCCCCATCATATTGTAATGGTATTACATGTTGAATGCTCATCAGAAAGGATAGTTGTTGACTAACTGACATTTAACCATGAGCTTTGTCTCTTTGTGTGTCGTGTGTGTGTGTCGTGTGTGTCGTGTGTGTCGTGTGTGTGTGTGTGTGTGTGTGTGTGGTATGTGTGTGTAGTTTGCAGTGAACATGTTCAGGACGCTGCCGCCCTCCTCAAACCCGACAGGAGCGGAGTTTGACCCAGAGGAGGACGAGCCCACGTTAGAGGCAGCATGGCCACACCTACAGGTACCGCCTTCCCGTCACATGATTGGCTACAAAACACATCAGTCAAAGGCCACATGGGTCAGGTGCAGTGACCTCACCGAATGTAGTTGAAGGAAAGTGAAGTGGCAAATTTTATTTCTTTATGTGTTTTGTCTGACAAAAATGTGACCTATATTTGTAAAAATAGTTAACCATTGAATTGTTAAATATCTAATTCAAGTGCAAATACGGGACACGTTTTAAATGTGTGTGTGTATGCATGTAATGTGGTGTTGATTGCTGCACCTTGGGGTGTGTGTGTGTGTGTGTGTGTGTGTGTGTGTGTGTGTGTGTGTGTGTGTGTGTGTGTGTGTGTGTGTGTGTGTGTGTGTGTGTGTGTGTGTGTGTGTGTGTGTGTGTGTGTGTTAGGGCTGCACGATATTAGAAAAACCCACGATATGCGATATTGCTGTTGAGTGTTGCGATAACGATATTTCTCACGATATCTAAATAGCCTATAACTTGTTTTTCTTCCATCTCCAGACACTGAAAAAAATTCCTTTCCAACATGTTTTTATTGAAAGAATTCAATTAAATGAGCATTTGAATAAAAATGCCTTCCATAAAACATCCAAAAACAAGTTAAATTATTTTAAATCTTAAATAAATGTTAACATAACAATTAAAATGATAGTAACTGAAGTTCTTGGCCAAAAAATAGTAACAAAAAATGGTCTACAATGTAGTTTAGCTCAACTACAAGCTTTGAAGAACAGCCACAGTATGACAATATGAAATGTAATGTATTGTGCATTCATGTTGTGCATGAGTGTTTGTAACTAGGATAGCCTACAATAATTACAGACTAGGCCAGGAGTAGCCTACTAGCAGCATTCAAATCACTGCTACCATAGCCTAATTGCATGAATTGAAAATGCTTAATTGACTGAACAAATAATTAGATGCATTAAAACACAAAATAAGACTGAAATAGAGAAAGATTACAGTGACTAGCTGATCAATTTATTTCCTTGGTCATCTCAACACTTACCGATTGCAAGATGCAGCCTGTGGCCAAAACATTGAAGTCTGACCCAGTTATTGAGTTCGGTGGCTTTCACGACGTTGGAGCCGTTATCCGTAGTGATACACACTTGCCGGTCTTCATGCAAATCCCAGTTGACCAACACTTCACGTAATCCAAGAGCTATGTTTTCACCAGTGTGCGAGTCCGGAAAATACACAGTCTCTAGACAACGCGATTTTAGCTCGAAGTTGTCAGTGATGAAATGCACGGTGAAACTCAGGTAGGGCTCCGTGGTGCGGCTAGACCAAAGATCGGTAGTACTTGCAAAGTGCACAACTTCACTCAGTTCAGATTGAACTCTCTCGCGACAGGTGTCATACATCTGTGGGATGGCGACTTGGGAAAAATAACTCCGTGATGGCATCTGGTATCTGCGGTCCAGTATATTTATCAGACTCACAAAACCTGTTCTGCTAACTGTATTTATAGACATCATATCCTTAGCAATGTAACGTGAAATGGCCTCCGTTACTTCTTTGTGGCGCTTTGAAGATTTCTCATAAGGAGTTACACTTGCAAAACTCTGGTGAATGGATGACTGTTGTTGGACTGCTTTGGAGCCCCCACTTGACGTGGGCCTAACATCTGTAGTCTTGCTTTTGCTAGCGCTACCTTGGAGCTCCTTGTACAAATCTAAGTGGTTGTGTTGAAGGTGACTGCGGAGATTAGTTGTGTTTCCTGTGCTGGTTGCTACAGCTTTTTGGCATGACTTACACAGTACCTGGGCTTGTAATGTGTCTTCCCTCTTGTAACCGAAATACTTCCAAATAACAGACGAACTGTTTTTTTTAGGCACGAGTTCTTCGCCTACATTGTCCTCCTGACACGACTCTGTTGACTCAGCCATCACGACATTCACGTCTCTATGCTCTTCTCTCACGTGCTTTGCATGCGTTAAATTAGGGGTGGGATCTGCTAAGCAGTTCAGGCTACGCTCGCATTTACTTGGGGGCGGATCTAGGCAGTACGTCTGCATCTGATTGGGCAAATACGACATGAAGAGTTATTCGGAAGAAAATAAATAAAAAACATTTATCGCAGTTCAGGCAGTCTTTTGCGATATGGATATCGCGCATGTTGATATCGCGATGACGATAAATTTACGATATATCGTGCAGCCCTAGTGTGTGTGTGTGTGTGTGTGTGTGTGTTTGTTTGTGTGTGAGTGTTGTGTGAGGGTTAACCTTGCTGCTGGATCTGCCTTGTCTCCCCAGCTGGTGTATGAGTTCTTCCTGCGGTTCTTGGAGTCTCCAGACTTCCAGCCCAACATCGCCAAGAAGTACATAGACCAGAAATTTGTATGGCAGGTAATGTCTGACACCGTGTGTGTGTCTGTGTGTGTGTGTGTGCGATTGTCCTTAAAATAGTCACTGTGCAAGAGTGAGCATTTGCTTGAGTGGTGTATGAGTGTGCACAGAACTGTTGACAGTGTCCTGCACTCCTATGGAATACTAATATTAATATTTAATTACTGTTATTGAATGGAGTCGAGGGAATTCATTGGAAAAATATGGTGGCTATCACTGAACAACACAGAAGGCAGGTGTGGAAATATGAATAGGATTTTTATAATGCATCATTGTAGCTGAATGGCTTTCTGCAGCCCTCGTCAGACACCACTAGCGTACTGTAATTCGACAAGCTCTGCAGATCGTGTTACAAAGACTTTTTTTAAAATAAAGATGCCAGTAGGCTATGAAAAGATTAGCATATTTACCAGTTAGCATTGTGTGAACGCTACTTGTCTGTAGGGCACTCAGGTTCACACACAGAATAGAGGAATAAGCAGCTGCCTACACATGCATATCCAAATCACCTTATAATAACACTGCCAGTCACTGGAATATCCAAAACATTCCTCAGGCATATGCCTAACAGCGAGGTGTGTGTGTGTAGGTGTGTGTGTGTGCATATGCCCAACAGTGAGGGGTGTGTGTGTGTAGCCTAACAGTGAGGGGTGTGGGTGTGTGTGTGTGTCTAGTCTAAAAGTATTGTCATGTGCCTGCTGTGTCTCTGTGTCTTTCATAACATTTGCACAGCTTAGTGTGCATCGATTGTTTTAATCGTGTGTGTCTGTGTGTGTGTGTGTGTTACACTTACATAATGTGTGTGTGTGTGTGTTACACTTACATAATGTGTGTGTGTGTGTGTTACACTTACATAATGTGTGTGTTCAGCTCCTGGAGCTGTTTGACAGTGAGGACCCCAGGGAGAGGGACTTCCTCAAGACCACTCTGCACCGCATCTACGGCAAGTTCCTGGGTCTGCGCGCCTACATTAGGAAACAGATCAATAACATATTCTATAGGTGAGTCACACACACACACACACACGCAAACACACACACACACACACACACCTTCTTTGGTCTGCACGCTTACATCAGGAAACAATCAATACCTTTTTATATAGGTGATTAACACACACACACACACGCACACATACACACACTGATCCTTGGGTCTGCACACCTACATACACTTAAATAGGGACAAAAATGTTGTAATTAAGTCACAGCCATGGCTTGACAAATGTGTGGTGGGTTGCATGTGTATGTGTGTGTGCATGTGTGCTTGTTCGCATGTCTATGTGTGGGTGCATGTGTATGTATACGTGCATGCATGTGTGGTGTGGTGGGTTGCGTGCATGTGTATGTGTGCGTGCATGCATGTGTGGTGGGTTGTGTGCGTGCATGCATGTGTGGTGGGTTGTGTGCATGTAAGTTGGGAATGTAGCACAGGCCATTGAGCATACTGTAACTGGTTGTCCTCTCCTCTCAGGTTCATATATGAGACAGAGCATCATAATGGAATAGCAGAACTGTTGGAGATTTTAGGAAGGTAAGTCAATCATGTTAACCTCAAGTTGTCTCGTCTCTGGCTTATTGGTACTTTGAGAAGCCAGTACACCAAAACTGGGTTGGGGGGGCCGGCTGGTGGCTATGGTGCAGATCAGTGTTTTTCAAAGTGTGGTCCTTAAACCACTGGTGGTCCACAAGAAATCCCAAGTGGTCTGTAAGCAGTTGTGTTAAAAAAAATTTTTTTTGATGTTTTTTAAGCTATCTATGCTATGCACAGTGTATTTAAACAACTTGTATATCATCATGCCATTCCCTAGTGAGGGCTGTGATGCTGCACCAATTCATGCATTTACATACAGTAGTCCTGTTAGCCTCAGATGGGGGGTGGGAGGAGTGGTCCTTGTGGTTTTTAAGGGTGGGGTGGTCCTCGGTTCTGAAAAACTGAGAAACACTGGCGTAGCTGTAGCATGTAACTGCAGTGCGAATAGCCCTGTCTCTGTGGCCATGGGCGTCTACCTGCAGAGCTTCCTGTGGCCATGGGCATCTAGAGTGTATAGAGGCAGAGCGTATAGCCCTGTCTCTGTGGCCATGGGCGTCTACCTGCAGATCTTCCTGCGCTGCTGGGCGTCTCCCTGTAGTGCATATAGCCCTGTCTCTGTGGCCATGGGCGTCTACCTGCAGATCTTCCTGCGCTGCTGGGCGTCTCCCTGTAGTGCATATAGCCCTGTCTCTATGGCCATGGGCGTCTAACTGCAGAGCGTATAGCCCTGTTCCTGTGCCCATGGGCTCATCACAGGCACAGAATGGCTTCAGTGGCATTTGGGCAGTGAGCTCAGCTGTGCAGAGAGGAGCTAGAATAGAATAGAATGGAATAGAATAGAATGGGCTTCCATTGTCCTTGTGCGGGTGAAATACAAAACAACTGTGAGCTACAGTGTAATCTTAGTAGTGCAGACAATGGCTAAGGCGTAAGCTGAACAGTGCAGAGAGTACCCACAATGCAATCCTGGTAGTGTCTTTGTAGAGTAGCTACGGTGTAAACTCAGTGCAGTGAAACCTTGACACATTTTATTTATTTCTTTGTTTGTTTGTTTATTTGTTTATTTATTTTTGACACATTTTAACAGTGAGCGAGACACATTGTTTATCTGTGCACCTCTCTGTGTCTGTGTCTTGTTGTTCTGCAGCATAATCAATGGCTTTGCCTTGCCTCTCAAAGAGGAACACAAAATATTCCTGTTGAAAGTGCTGCTGCCTTTACACAAAGTCAAGTCCCTAAGTGTTTACCATCCACAGGTGAGTGTCAGTGTCTGTCTGTGTCTTTGGGCTCCGTGTGTGTTTGGGTGGGCTTGGGGCCTGTGTTTGTGGGTGTGTCTGTGTCTGTATCTGTGTGTAGGTGTTTGGGCTCCGTGTGTGTGGGGGTGGGTTTGGGGCTTGTGTGTGTGTAAGTGTTTGCGTGTGTGCACATGTGGGAGTGTGGTGCCTACAGTATTAATAACCACATAATGTCTGTCAAGATTTGCAAAGCGTGCCGTGACTGTGAACAAGCATGTTGCTACCTACCCAGCCTCAGCAAACTGCTATCAACAGGGCTAGTTGACTAATCCCAGCTAGGAACAGGGGCAGTTGACCAATCACAGCCTTTGCAGGCTAAGATAAGGTACACATGGACCTACAGGCACAGCGATTGCTGCGTTGTGCCCCAAATAGAGGACTGTTAAGAGGAGACATGCTTTTAAGGGGAGACGTGCTCTTCTGCTTGGGTAGCTGATGCTTTTCTGCTTTAGACCTGCTGCTCTCGCATCCAAGGGTGGTCCTATTGTCCACAGGGCCAGGATCACCAGTATCTCTCTCGCCCTCTGTCACTCTCTCTCTCCTTCTCGCTGTCTCTCTCTCTCTCTTTCTCTCTCTCCCCACTTTTTCCCTCTCTTAGAACATACTGCTGTCCACAGGGTCAGGGTCATCAGTATCTCTCTCTGGCTCTCTTTCTCTCTCTCTTTTTTATCTCTCTCTGTTTCTCTTTCTGTCTCTGTCTCTCTCTCTCTCTCCCCTCCAAAGAGTTCCATCTTTCTCTTTCTTTGTCTGCCACTGAAATTGGTGCCTGGCTGAGCTGTAGCACTGAGGACTAAGAAGGACCACTTTCCCCCTCTCTCATAACATGCTGCTGTTGTGTAACTGTGCTCTGACACACACAGGCAGGCAGAGGAGAGTGGAGACTCCTATTTATGGTGCCAGTTTATGGTTATGTTTCGTTGCAAAGCAAAGGCTGCTCTTACACAACTGGCACTGGCTGAATGGTGTGGGGCAGACAGCTGTGTTGAGTAGAAACATGAAGGGCAGATCTCCCCTGAAAGAGCTACAGACACAGAGTGCAGTACTGAAGCAGGCAGACAGGCAGACAGGGCAGCGAGGACACCAGAGAATGCACACAAGGAATGCAGACACAAACACATCCCTCCGTGAATACCTACCCCATACACACCTTTGCACTTTCTCTATAGCTTGGGTCAGTGAGAGAGACTGGGAACAGGCAGTCTCCAACATTAAGAAGTGCAGATGAAGGAGCCTATTTGAACATTGGTCCTCTTTGTGTGTGTGTGTGTGTGTGTGTGTCTGTGTATGTCTGTGGCTGTGTCTGTTTTTCAAGAATAATATTTCTCTGATTCTGGAAGCTGGCCAACTGTGTTGCATTAAAGTTTTTGGACGTGTGGGTGTGTCTACGTATGTACGTGTGTGTGTGTGTGTGTGTGTGTGTGTGTGTGTACATACGTGTACGTGTTTACTTGACTGTTGTGTCTTCTCTCTCCAGCTGGCCTACTGTGTGGTGCAGTTCCTGGAGAAAGACAGCACACTGACAGAGCCAGTGAGTCTTCACTTCTCTCTCCTCTCCTCTCCACTCCTTCTCTCCTCCACTCCTCTCCTCCTTTCCCCTGCTACTCCCACTCCTCTCCTTCTCCTCCTCTCCTCTCCCCTGCTCCTCTCCTCTCTACTCATTTCCTCTTTTCCTCTCTGCTGCTCCTCTCATCCACTCCTCTCCCCTTCTCCTCTCCTCTCCTCCCCTCCCCTCCTCTCCCCTTCTCTTCTCCTCTCCTCTCCTCCTCTCCTCTACGTCTCTCTGTTGTGGTAAATGTTGAGGTAATGTTCTGGTCAATGTTGAGGTAATGTGGTGAATGTTGTGGTAAATGTTGAGG
>CM059282.1:26281515-26299015 GCA_030347295.1 Setipinna tenuifilis | reverse complement strand
GATCGAGAACCTGGCCAAGTCAAACCCACAGGTAACGCAGCCACGCTGATTTCAGTCTCTTAAGCCCCGTTTCCACCAAGCAGTACAGTACAGTTCGGTTCAGTTCGGTTCGCAATTGTTTGTGTCCATGGTAAGAATTTTAGACGCGTACCGAACCGTACCAATTTCTGGCACCCTTGTGTTGGGGTACCAGTTTGTGGTACGATTTAGCGACACGCCCGTTGCTGTAACGACTCTACTCTACCTTTGGCAATGGAAACACAATCCGTACCGAACCGCACAAAAACGTTCTGTACCAAACCGTTAGGTCCCGAACTGAACTGTACTGTACTGCTTGGTGGAAACAAAACTTTAGTATCAGCTCAAGCAGACAGTTCAGTAGTAACAGCCTCAGGAGAGGGTTAGAGCACGGCAAGGTGGAATGTCTGCTCCTCCAGACTACTGCAGAGATAGCATCCCACACTCTTCCAGCCCCACAGACTTAAAAACCTCTACACACCTCCACTCTCTACAGCACAGCTGTCAAGTCAAGTCATTTTATTTATGTAGCACATTTCAAAAAATAACAGTTGCCCTAAAGTGTTTTTCAGCACAAGCATGGAAATAAAACTGCCAAACCATAAAACAAAGACCAAAAAACACGCTTCCAGTCCCACAGTGTTAGAAACCTCTATACACCTCTAGTGTAGTCTGGCTGTTGCACCAAGCTTGTAGATGGAGCTTGGTCTGGCAAACCCTTCCATGGACAGGGAGTTCTCAGTCAGAGGTGGGGTCAACGAGATCAAGCGTCTTTCAGATGCCTCTGTGTACCACTGGACTACTGTGTACTATTGGACTCTGACTGATTCCGATTCCGACTGATAATATATGTATATCGTTCGTTTTTTTATTGGTGCTAGCATCCTCTGCACACCTCCAGTCTATAGCAGAGCTAACATCCTCTATACACCTCTAGTCTATAGCAGAGCTAGCATCCTCTGCACTCCTCCAGTCTATAGCAGAGCTAACATCCTCTATATACTTCTAGTCTATAGCAGAGCTAACATCCTCTATACACCTCTAGTCTATAGCAGAGCTAGCATCCTCTGCACTCCTCCAGTCTATAGCAGAGCTAGCATCCTCTATATAGCTCTGGTCCAACAGAGTTAGCATCCCCCCCCCCCCATCAGGCTGAGTGAGGCTGGCAGGGATCTGGAGGCCTCTGTGGATGCTGGTATGAGTCATGCACTGCGTTCTGGCTGCCTTGCTGACGTTGCAGGGAGACCAGCTAGCTAGCCAGCTAAGCCGGGGCGCAAGGCTGTTGTGTCACGTTGTGTTGTATCTCTAGCACAGCGAAGACCCTGGTGGCGGGGGTGGGAAAGGTGGTGGTGGGTGACGGGGTTTGGGGGGGTGGTGGCAGCGGGGGGTACACGTGTCACAGTATGGGCCTGCTGTTCACTGCTACACCACTGCCAAGCTAAGCGCTCTGCACTGCACTGCACTGCACTCCTGTAGTCTGTGTAGCAGCTGCTGTAGGCTGATGCCATGTTTCCCATGTGCTCGCTTTCACTCAGTGCCATTCGCTGCAGTGTTTTCATATGAAACAGGAAGAGGAGAGATAACTGGTTGCTTGCTTCATGGCGGTCACACTTCTATTTAGATGGCCCCTGGCTATCTCACCGTAGCTCAAAGACTACTGCAGTGTCCGTGACTTAGGAGCATTAACTCAGGTGTTGAGTAAAGAAACTTTTACTTGTGGATTTTGCTCAGTTGGCTCTGCGATATAACTGCTCCTATCTCCTTCATGGGGCTGAGCTGACGGGTAGATCGAAGATCAGGCTTCTTCTGTGTGTTGTGTAAGGCTGAGAGAGTCCCAGTTTTATCTGCGGAAAAAGCGTTGAGGTGGGAAATTGAGGGTCAGCGTCTGCCAATCACTTTGCTCGAGCCCTGCTCACTTGGCAGGAAGGGCCCGCCCGGATGGGCCCGTTTTCCACTGGCGGAATGAGGTGTCAATCACTTTTTCATTACAGTGATTTGCAGTGGAAGCTTCCAGTCAATCACAGGTCCCGCCTGCTCTTGATGCCCTGCCCTTCAGTGTCCGGTGAAATAAATGGGTAAATGGGTAAACCACAGAAAAGCACTCTGTCTCTCAGCCACAGAGAAGCAGTCAAACGGTCGTTCAGGCAAAGGCTCTCCACCCACAGCTATGAGGTAGCAGTCCGTGCCACAGAAGAACGCCTCATTCCACTAGTGAGATGCTTCTGCTGCCCGAGCTGCAGGCTGTTTGAAGCAGTCAGGATAAGCTAATAATAATAACTAATGTGTCGTGCGTGTTTGTGTGTCTGTGTGTGTGTGTGTGTCTGTATGTGTGTGTGTGTGTGTGTGTGTCTGTGTGTGTGCCTGTAGTATGTGACGTATGTGGAACCAGGGGGGCTGTGCAGCCCTGATGACATGGAGACAGACGGACCCCTGATGGACGATGTCAACATGCTGAGGAAGACCGTGGAGGAGGAGGCCACACAGGTGACACACACACACACACACACACACACACACACACACACACACACACACACACACACACGCACACACACGCACGCACAAACAGATGCCCCATCATTTGTAATATTTTTCCGTTGGTTAAATGTGCGTGTGATACTGTAGCTTCACCTGGTGTCATACATGTACACACACTGAGGCCCCACATGTCTGATATATCTCTCCTGTGTGTGTGCGTTTTTATGTGTGTGTGTGCATGTGCTTGTGTGTGTGCGTGCGTGTTTGTTTCTTGTTTGTTTTTATGTGCGTGTCCGTGTGTGCGTGTCCGTGTGTGCGTGTCCGTGTGTGCGCGCGCGTGTGTGTGTGTGTGTGTGTGTGTGTGTGTGTGTGCAGGTGCATCGTGAGCAGCGTAAGGAGCGTCCGCTGGTGCGGCGTAAGTCGGAGCTTCCTCAGGACGTGTCCACGGTCAGAGCCCTCGAGACGTACCGCCGCGCAGAGGACATGATCAGCCCCACCGAGGCCCACTAGAGCTCCACACACACACACGCAGGAGCAGCGCGTCCACGACCCCTGACACACACACACACACACACGCAGGAGCAGCACGTCCACGACCCCTGACACACACACACACAGTCATGCACGCACAGAGACCCACACACATACTGCACTGGCGCCAGGAGCTGTGCACCGAGGACCCCAACCACTCTCACACACACACACACACACACGCACACGACAGGCCAGGCCAGACCTGGAGACCCTGTGACCTTTCCGCCCAATCCACACACACACACACACACACACACACACACACACACACACACAGGCCTGGCTAGGGGGGTCCTCTCTCACTCCTCGAGCCCCCAATCATCCTCCCACCCCCCCGCCTATCCACTGGGAGTCTGATGTCCACCCCCTCCCCTCCATCCCTTCTGTGTCTGTATTGTGCTCTCAAGTATTTGTGTTGCTGCTCGCTTCTTCTGTTTCATAGCCCCCCCCCTCACCATCGCTCAGTGTCCCAGGTTCTCTTCTTGTCATCAGCATCTCTGTCCTACCCAGCATCTCTGTCCCATCCCCCTCTTTACTGTCGCTCATCACCGTCACTTGTTGCCCCCTCTTCCCCCCCTCCATCAGCATCTCTCTGTGCCTGTCCGCCACTAGAGTTCTAGCACATTCTACGCTACGTCACAGTGGTATATCAACACAAGGGGTGCCTGGCCATAGCTGCCATCGTGGATGTGAGTGTATTTAACAAAAAATGTGTGCACATATGTGTGTGTGTGTGTGGTTATGTGTGTGTGTGCCTGTGCGTTTGTGTGCACAGCGGAGCTGACCTCTGAAGGACATGGGCAAGAAGATGCCTCTCCTCGTGCCTACTGACCTATGAACTTTGACCCTTGGGACAGGGGCAGGGGTTGTGAAAGTTGCGAAGGCTGTGTGCTCTGTGCCTGTGGTGGCTCACAACTGTATGTATGTATGTATGTATGTATGTACGTATGTATGTACGTTTGTCTGTGTACTTTTTCTTTTTTAACGGTTGGTTTGATTTGGCAATGGATACTCAGCCAAATGTGTGTGTAACACACAAAAGATGCTATTATAATAATAATTATTATTGTTATTATTAAAAGTTTCTTTGTTTTTTGTTTTTTGTTTTTAAAGAAGATATGCTGACGAGTTGGAGAATGTGCTGGAGAAGGCCGACTCCTCCTGTTATGTGTAGAGAGCTGGTGTTGTGCCAAGCAGAGTCCACTGTCCTTATTTATATTTAAATGCTGTAGAATACTGTTGGCAATACCTTCACGCTGGCCACGGCTAGGAGGTTCAAACAACGCGTTCGGCTGGGGTTGGAGTTCACACACACCTTAGCAGTGTTTCGTTAAAACGCACCAGGATCTTGTAATGCATGGACACACACACACACACACACACACACACACACACACACACACACACACACACGGACATACACTCACTCACCCTCACCCTCTAACATGGGTTGGCAAGGAGCTGGATGTCTCTGCCAACTCTGTTTAGCAAGGCTGTGATTCTGCAGGCTATTCCTTTGCCCCCCACACACATACCCCTGCCATGTCTCTGTTCTATAACATACACACACACACACACACACACACACACACACACACACACACCCCTGTCATGTCTCTGCTCTATAACACACACACACACACACACACACATACGTGTCATGGTTCTACTCTATAAAACACACACACACACCCCTGTCATGTCTCTACTCTAAAAAACACTCACTCTCTCGTGATCTTTCTGTCTGCCTGTCTCTCTCCTGAAGGCTAGTTCTGTCAGGAACAGGTTGTAGGAGGAGGCAGGGACTCTAAGTTGCTCTTGTGTAGAGAGAGCCTTTGGTGTGGAAGTGTGCCTTTATCTTAGAAGCAGAGCGCAGAAAGGTGCAGCAGTCCAGTGATCTAGACCAAGATGTAAAGTCCAGAAGAACTAAAAGCGATGTCCCTGTGTATGCGTGTGCATTTCTGTAAGTGTGCCACTCTGTCTGAGGAGACCCCCCCCCCCCCCCCCCCCAACTGCCCCTAACTAACCCCTCATTCACAAGCTTTTAGCACATTCAGTGAAAGTGATATTCTTTTTAATGATTTTAATTATTATTTTAATAAGGACAAACATTTCCCTCTCAGAGCTTAATTTATGCCCCAGCCTGCCACATGAAGATGGCCAGTCTCTCTCTCTCTCTCTCTCTCTCTCTCTCTCTCTCTCTCTCTCTCTCTCTCTCTCTCTCTCTCTCTCCCTCTCCTTCTCTCCACCAGTGTCACAGCAGAGAGGTCAGAGTACCATCAGTGCCCATAGCATCAGCATCCTCACAGGAGCACAAGAGCCCCCCCTGCTGGAGGCATGTGAAAGCACAGCTTGCTGAACGCTAGTCTACTGTAGGTTTGGCAAAAGCCAGTGCAGCTCCAGTCAAATAGCTCAAGGGGTGCCTGCTAGGATGTGTGAACATCTGAAAAGCACTTTCTGATGAACATTATCACAACGATGGTATAACTGTGTGTGTTTATGTGGTGGGGTTTTAACCCATATCCGGCCGGGCAATTTTTGCGGGATCAACCCTACTCTTATTTTTATATATATATATATGTGTGTGTGTGTGTGTGTAGTATTATAGTTTGTACCTGGTTCCCCAGAACCATTACTATTTTGGGTTTGTGTGTCTGTGTGTATGAGGGAGTGTGTGTGTGGTTCCATAGTTCCCCTGGTTCCCCTAAAGCCGTGACTGTTGTTTGGTTTGTGTGTGCTTGTGTGTGTGTGTGTGTGTGTGTGTGTGCGTGCGTGCGTGCGTGTGTGTTTGTGGTTCCATAGTTCTACTGGTTTGCCTAAAGCCGAGCCTGTTGTTTGATCCTCCAGCCGTGTGCTTTGGGCAGGGGCTCACTGTCCTGGGCACCCAGCCTGTCTGTGAAGTGTGTAAAGATGCTTGCAAGGTTGTTTGTTTTTGTTTTCCTTCTCTTTTGCCTGCGAAAGCTTGTCCATGTTTGATTGAATGTGCAAAACTGTAAATAGAAACTATCCATGATCACAGTTTTAGTTTATTTTTGTTTTTGTTTTGTTTTTGTTGGTATGGAAGAATAGCATTCATCAGTTTTATTTTATTTTCCCCCTAAATTGCCTGACTACCCCTCCCTGGTAGCCGGTCGAGAGTAGTGTTTTTTTTTTTTAGGATAGGTCTGTTTACACACGTCTGTCCTCCTCTCTACCTGAAGGATGTCCAGACGTCCAGACTCGTGGAGGGGAGCAGCGGACTCTTGCCCTGATGTCTCCATCGTAGCTTCACGGCACCGTTACTGGGGACTGTTGCTCTTCATTTCAGTGGCTTTAATTCTTACCCTCTGGAGGCTTTTAATTTAATATATTTTTCTTTACAAAAATATTGCAAAGTGTCCTTTAGTATGCGTCTAGTACTAAATGGCTTCATATATTGTGTATATATAATGTACTTTTATTTGATGCTGTTCTATTAATAAATGGTAGATTTCATATTTTGTACAAAAAAAGTGTACAGAATCAAAAGTTATCAGCAACTGCAGTCAGTTGGGTGGTGTCACAGGCCTCTCTCTCTCTATATATATATATGTAACTTTTTTGCATTAGATATGTTTAGAATTTGAATTCTAACATTTTTTTATGGATTTGTAATTGGAGCCGTTTTGGTTTCTGCATTGGAGCGTCTGTGATGCGAGGCGAGGCCTTCTCCATTAGCCTGTGTGATCTCCTCCTCCAGGTCTCAAGTGGTGTACATCTATATACAGCAAATAAAGCAAATGTGACTTTTATATTTTCATCCAGGGCCACGACCACACTAACTTGACTGTGTGTGTGTGTGTGTGTGACAGAGAGAGTGTTTGTGCGAGTGGTGAAACCCCCTGTGTGTGTGTGTCTGTGTCTGTGTGTGATATATAGCCTGAGTAACTTGGCAGCAGTCTATCATGGGTAAAAACACACAGCCTCACTAACATAGTCAGAACACACACAGCAAGCTGACGTCACACCCGCAGCAATCTCACACCTATGCCTGTCTCCACACTACATGATCCCTCAGACACATCGGCCACACAGGGCCTAAAGGAGCACGCCAGTATTTCAGTACATTACCTCATTTTTGCCATTTCCCCTTAGCAGAAATTACCTTGAAGTATATTCTCAATCTGGCGTAATAATCAACGTTCTTTGCCACTGAGGTACCATGGGTGCAGTGATCTCAACACTTTTATTGCCTTACACTTCCCAAAAGTTATCATGTTTATGTAGATATAAATCTTAGAAAGGCAATATCCAATTATCTTACTTCAGGGAAGATGGCAATTAAGCTACCCCACCCCAAACAAAGGGCTGTGTATTGTTGCCTTTCACACAACACACTGTGGCAGCCTTTTGAACAATATTCTCAATCTGCCACTAAGGTATCATGGATGCAGTGATATCAACACTTTCTTGCCTTACACTTCCCAAAATGTGCGCTTCTAGTTATTATGTTTAAGTAGATATGGTTTTGGATGTTCATCTGCTTCAAATGAAATCTTAAAAAGGCAATACCCATTTATGTTTTGTTACCTTACACACACGTAACACACTGTGACTACCTCTTGAGTGTGTCCTGTAGTCCAGGCGTGGTGTGGGGAGGGTGCAACCCCCCCCCCCAAAAGACCCTCAGTCCTGACTGAACCACAGCCGCTATCACTTCATTAGCGATTTGTTATGCAACAGGCCGTTGCTGCCCCCTACTGCCTAAATATCGCTATTGTTTTGCTGAGTGACTTTAGACGGCAGGCGGATAGATTGCTCCAGAACAGCATGACAGCCTTGGCTGGGCTGCCGTTGCCAGTCACCATAGAAGGCAGAGGAAGTAGGCATCACCATGCTGATGCTCTGACACGTCACTGCTGCACAGTTTGGTGGCACAAACTCCCACAAAAGATGACGTATGACTTCTGCCTCATCTGTGTAGACTGGAGCTAAGAGATTGGAGACGAACCATCCATCACCCACTTGCTAAGATTCAGAGGACCCTTTCTCTCTTTCTCTCTCCCTCTTTCTCACACACTCACACACACTCTCTGTCTCTCACTCACTCTTACTCACAGTAACTCTCGCTCTCTCTTTCTCTCTCCCTCTTTCTCCCTCTTTCTCACTCACTCACTTACTCACTCACTCTCACACTTACTCACACACACTCTCTCTCTCTTTCTCTCTCTCTCTCTCTCTCTTTCTCTCTCTTTCTCCTTGGGGAGTTTAAAGGCAAGAAGTTGGCGAGACCTGCCAGCCAAAACACAGCGGTGCATGCGGGGAGGTTTTCTATTTCTATCTCCAGCGCAGGCAGCACAAAGGATGTGACTCACCCCGAGGGGCGGCGCTGGCAAACGCACTTCTGGAGAGGAGGACAAAATATAGAGAGTATCCAGAAATATAAAATCCCGATTTCAGTGCCTCGGTTGAACTCACTGATGCAATAAGAGATTTGCATCTGGTAAGCCCGTAATAGGCTTAATTAGGTTAATTACATTCTTAGGCTTATGTTATTATTATTATTATTATTATTATTATTATTATTGTTAGGCTCATTACATTCTTATGCGCATATTGTTATTACTAGGCTCATAAGCCTGCAAATGCTACAAAATAATTTGGGTAGGTGGGCAGGTGAAAAAATAGATGTAGGAACGTGAGACGGGACAGATAGGCAGAAGAGAGGGGTGGGATGAACAGGCAGGTAGGTAGGATGGAGATGATCGTAGCTAAGGCAGGTTAGGTGAGTAGGTAGGTAGGATAGATGAGAAGGTAGTGAGACAAGATAGGTAGGTAGACAGGTAAGATGGAGAGGATCGTAGCTAAGGCAGGATAGATGAGTAGGTAGGTAGGATAGATGAGAAGGTAGAGAGACAGGACAGGTAATTAGTGAGATAAACAGGTAGGTAGGTAGGATAGGTTAGTACGTAGGTGGGATACATACAAGGATAGAAGGATGGTTTATTGTCACATGCATAAACATACTGGGTAGGGTAGGACATGCAGTGAAATTGGTGATTGTCTAAAATTGGTGATTGTTAGTCTAAAACTGTGCATGGGGAGGGGTGAGTAAAGTGCGTAGAATGTAGTTTGAGGATGGCTACCTGATAAAGGGCAGAGGTAGAATTGTAGAGATGAGAGGGTTGTGAGCCAGAACAGGTAACTAGGCAGGAGCAATACAAAGGCAGTCAGTAGAATGGTAGAGATGAGAAGGTACCGGGACAGGCTGGGTAACTAGACAGGTAGCTGGCAGGGCAGGTAAGTAAGTAAGTAGGTAGGATAGGTGGGAAGGTAATGAGACAGGACAGGTAACTAGGCAGGAGCGATACAAGGGCAGTCAGTCTCGGTAGGAAGCAGAGCCCAAAGATCTGATGTATCTGGGCCATCAGAGCCACATCACTGATGAGAGTGGACAAAGGGTCTGTGTGTGTGTGTGTGTGTGTGTGTGAGAGAGAGAGAGAACACGTTACATCACTGATGAGAGTGGACAAGGGTCAGTATTAGCATTCCACACCAGTGCTTCTCCTCACCGGTCCAGTAGGGGAGTTACAGAGTCATTCAGTCCACTGTCTCTTCATTTGGAGCATTGATTTAGCTTAGTGTGTGAGTGAGTGAGTAAGTGTGTGAGGGAGTGAGTGAGGGAGTGTGTGAGTGTGTGATTGAGGGAGTGAGTGAGTGAGTGTGTGAGTGAGTGAGTGAGTGAGTGAGTGAGTGAGTGAGTATGAGAGCACCGTATGCACTCGTGTGTGTGTGTGTGTGTGTGAATGCCGTATGCACTTGTGTGTGTCTTTGTACGTGCGTGTGGGTATGTGTGCCTATCAGGGTGAATATGCATGTGAGTAAGACAGAAACAGAGAGTGAGCGTACGCTTCAAGTTACAACATTATTACCACCACTAGCTCATCATTTTCAACAGCAGTCTAGCTTATCATGAGCGTGTGTGTGTGTGTGTGTGTGTGTGTGTGTGTGTGTGTGTATGTGCGTATGTGTGTGTGTGCGTGTGTGTGTATACTGTATGTGTGTGTGTGTGTGTGCGTGTGTGTCTGGAGGCAGAGACATCTAGTTTGAAATATGTGTTGCGTTGTTGTGGAGCAAGGCGCAGGCCTGTAATAAGTGTGTGTGTGTGCGTGTGTGTGTATGTGTGTGTGTATGTGCGTATGTGTGTGTGTGGGGGGCAAGGCGCAGGCCTGTAATAAGTGGTGACAGCAGCGTGAGTGTGAGGCCCCAGCGGATCCTCGTGTCATTTTGGGCCGAGCGCAGAGCAGAGCTGTTTGAAGCTGTGTGTGTGTGTGTGTGTGTGTGTGTGTGTGTGTGTGTGTGTGTGTGTGTGAGCGCCAGTGTGTGTGTGTGTGTGAGTGTCAGCGCCACCGTTTGATCATGCTGGCACTTTCAGCACACCCACGGCCCCTCACTGCTCAGAGATAGGAGGGGGGAGGAGAGAGAGATAGGAGGGGGGAGAAAGAGAGAGAGAGAGACAGAGAGAGAGAGAGAGAGAGAGACAGAGAGACAGAGGGAGAGAGGGAACGAGAGAGAGAGAGAGAGAGAGAGAGAGAGACAGAGGGAGAGACGGAACGAGAGAGAGAGACAGACAGAGGGAACGAGGGAACGAGAGAGAGAGAGAGAGAGAGAGAGAGAGGGAGGAACATAGAATTATGATCAACCAGAAATGTTATTGCCTCTGCTTCAGCAGCGCTCAGCAACAGTAGCAGGCTGACTGGAGTCTATATATGAGCCTCTGCACTGAAGATGGCCCACCCTGTCTTTAGTTCCCCTCCTCTGCTGTGTCTGTCCTTCTAGTGATGCCTCTGTAAAGCCTTTTCTAAAGTTTCTAAAATGTCCCCTAAATGTTCTGCACTGGCATGGTGTTCTCCAGAAGCCTTGAAGATGCTGGAGTTTTAGATCTAGAACTAGAACCTTTAGAGGGGGGAACCTCTACATCTAGAACCTATTAAGGTGGGGTAATTCTAGATCTAAAACCTAGAAGGGTGGGGCAACTAGATCTAGAATCCATTAAGGTGGGATAAGTGTAGATCTAAAGCCCATTAAGGAACTCTAGACACACAACCCATTAAGGAACTCTAGGCAGACAATCCATTAAGGTGAGGTAACTAGATGTAGAACCCATTAAGGTGAGGTAACTTTAGATATAGAACCCATTAAGGTGGGGTAACTTTAGATATAGAACCTATTAAGGTGGGGTAACTTTAGATATAGAACCCATTAAGGTGAGGTAACTCTAGATCTAGAACCCATTAAGGTGAGGTAATTATAGATCTAAAGCTCATCAGGGGAAAAAAACTGAAAACTGAAGTTAGGGCTGTGATGCTACACCAATTCATGCATTTACATACAGTAGCCCTGTTAGCCTCAGGGTGGTCTTTGATGTTTTTTTTAGGGGGGGTGGTCCTCGGTCCGAACCCCTTTGAGAAGCACTGCTCTACAGCAGGAGCCTATATACAGTATGTCACAAAAGTGAGTAGGGGAGAGCCGTGACGAATGAAACACGGGACGTAAGAAACACAGCTATTTTCTCAAAAACAATACACATCTGAAACATCATATGCCGTCAGCACATTCAGCATGCAAGACTTCACAACCCCGTGAAATCTCGTGCCGTGACGTTACTGCGTTCAAACGTCATCTCCGTGAGACTGTTTTCGACATCGGTAAGTAAAATATTACCTACTGGTAGTTTTTTTGTGATCAAAAATCATTCGCGCCGACAATGAGGGACGATTGTAACAAACGACACCTTGCGTTCAAATTTAAAAATGAACGTGATTTCTTATCGGATGTGTTAAATTACACCAGTAACTAATAGAATACACTTGTATGTTGATGATCATATGGCAAAATAAATCTAATTTGCTTCACTGTCTTTGAAAATAACCGTTAAAGTAATAAAGTGTTTCATTTGTCACGGCTCTCCCCTACACCCTTCACATTTTTGTACATTTTTTTATTATATCTTTCCATGTGAGAAGTCCGAAGATATAACACTTTGATACAATGTAAAGTAGGTGTAAGCTGTAAACTGTACTTTACATTGTAAAAGTGTTATATCTTTAGATATGGAAAGATGGAAAGATATAATAAAAAAATGTACAAAAATGTGAGGGGCGTACTCACTTTTGTGACGTACTGTAAGTGTGTCTGTGTGCAGTGTGGAGCTGGGAGGTACAAGGAGCAGAATGCAGAGTGTGGGAACCATGGGGGGGGGGATGTTGTGTTGCATAACCCCCCCTCCCGAGGCCTGGAGCATCTCTGCCTGAGACAGGTCACTGTGTGGAGATACAGTGGCCCCCTCATGGACCGGCCGCTCCGTGGGGCGGTACTATCGGGCCGATATCACACACACATACACTTCTTCGGTTCTGGGGGCACTCAGCTGTTTGGGCCACTCTGGCAGTGTCAGCTGATGGCGGCTGGGACAAGGAGGCCTTTCATGAGGGGGGGCAGCTATGAGCTGATAACACTCAGACAAATCTCCTGGGGGTCAGGAGAGGAGCACACATGGAGCCATGGATGGGATGGAGAGAGGAGTAAACACCAGGACAGATGGAGGGAGAGACTGATTACACAAAGGGAAAGAGGAAGAGAGAGAGAGACGAACAGAGAGAGAGGGAGAGATACAGACAGGGAGAGAGAGACAGGGAGAGAGATACAGGAAGACAAAGAGAGAGAGACTGAGACAGGGAGATAGAAACAAAGAGTGAGAGAAAGAGAGACAGAGGCAGATACAGGAAGAGAAAGAGAGAGAGCGAGAGAGAGAGGGAGGATGTGGAGGAGCTCTGTAGGGAGATGGCTAAATGAAGGCTGAGAGTGATGGGAGTGATAGGGGTTGGCCTGCTAGCCTTCCTTAGCTGACTGACTGCTGCATCTAATCCTTAGTCTTAACACACACACACATGCACACACACACACACACACACACACTTCTTCAAAAGCAGCTCAGAGCACATTTCCTTGTTATCAGGTTCCTGAGTCAGGAAGCTGATAACAAGAAAACCTGCGCTCTGATCTGCTTTTGAAGAAGTGTGTGTGTGTGTGTGTGGTAAGACTGAGGATTAAGTGCAGCAGTCAGATGCTCAGGAATCTTGAGAATCAAACCCAAATCTCTGATGATGTCAGCACCTCGTTATACCAGTGGTCTTACAGTACAGTAAGGCTGCCCCCCCACCATGTTAAGCACAAAGATACACACACTCACTCACACACACACACACACACACACAATGAGTGTATTGATGTGTCAGGCAAAGGTTCACTAACATTTTTGTACATGTAGGTACATTTTTCTGTACATAGAAAAAACACTTTTTTATTTGTGCCTGTAAAGAAGAGCCAGTAGCAACAACAACAGCAGTAAACAGGTCTTGTCCTTTAATTAGATCTGCTTTACAGTGCTGCAGTACAGTATCTGTTCCAGGCGTGTTAGCGCAGTGTAGCACTGAAGCATAGACACACCGTCAGGGGAGCGCTAACAAGCTAGGCTAACGACCACGAGACCTCACTGTCACTATGGTGACCATAGGTTACTGCATAGACATGTCATCAGGGGAGCGCTAACAAAGCTAGGCTAACCGCCACAACACTTTACTGTCACTATGGCGACCATAGGTTACTGCATAGACACGCCATCAGGGGAGCGCTAATAAAGCTAGGCTAACCGCCACGAGACCTCACTGTAGCTATGGCGACCACAGATTACTGCTGAAAGTGTTGGTGGGCGGGGCTGGGGGGCGGTTCATGTCTGTTGTAATAGATCAGCCCAGCAGGGTCCCTCTCACACAGTAAAACCAGGCTCTTCATAAACCCATATCGCTCTCCAGGGAACAGCCATGTGCTAATTTCAGGATATGCACAGAGACCGAAGCACTGTCAGGGGCCATCTGATTGGGTGTATGAGGGAGAAGAAGGTAGGCAGATAAAATATAAAATAAGCGTTAGCTAATTAAATAGACAATAACCATTTGAAGACCAAGATCTTTGTACTGTAATAATAATGTAATATTTTCACAATGCCCTATCATCAATGAAAACATTCTCATACTGTGCTAATGACTGTTAAAACAAAAAAGTGATACATTTCTTGTTTTCACATAATGAAGCCATTAACTCAGCTACACTCTCTCTGACACACACAGACACACGCAAACACGCACATACACACACACACACACACACACACACACACACACACACACAAACACACACACACACACACACATACAGTATACACACACACACACACACACACACACACACACACACACACACACACACACACACACACATGTGAACTACAGCTTTCTTTCTCTGTTTTCATGTTGCAGCAAATTGCGCCATATGCTGGCTGTCTTTACGTCACACTGGTAGCCCAGTGCTGTCACTGTCACTCAGGCACACAGCAGGCATCGCAGGGCTCACTGGGACTCTGCAGGGGGGGGGGGGGGGGGGGGGGGGGGGGGGGGGGGTGATTAAGTAATTAATTGGCTATTTTTGGGGGGGGGGGTGGGGGGGTGATGCAGTAATTAATTAATTGGTTTCTTTTGGGGGGGGGGGGCATAAAGTGATTGGCTATTTTGATGTCAATTAAGCATATTTTTCAGAAGTAAATTAAATGTCAAAGTAGTGAAAATTCCACAGCCACGACTTTGTGAGCCATTGCATGGTGCACACCGCCCCCCCACCCCTCCCTACACACACACACACACACACACACACACACATTTTCTAACAACATGGAGAAGCAGCCACCCTGATGTGTATTTAAAAATACTTATGTGATTAAAATCTATCTAATGAGTACCAGCAGACACACATTTCACAACATCAAGACCTTAATCATATTACCAGGAGCACACAACCACAATGTTTCAGAGTACATAGTAATAAATCCATTAATGAATCCAAACTAACTAGAATAATGAATGTGTTCACTGACAGCTGAAATGCATTTTGGGAGAGAGGAGATGTTCTGTGTGTGTGTGTGTGTGTGTGTGTGTGTGTGTGTGTGTGTGTGCTCCTTGGAAATGGGTAGTGGAGTGGTATACTACAATTAATTACTTCAATGAATTACTACAATGTACTAATTAATATTTAATGTACTTTTTAAAAAGTACACATGCTGAAATGACATCAAAATACCTAATTATTTAAAACATTTTAGCATATGTATTTTTCAAAAGTAAAATGCACCCATGCTGTGTTACCCTCCTCACTCAATGACACTGTTCACTGACGCCCAGCCCAAGTGCATTCTGGGAGACAGGAGCGGCTGTTCCAGACAGACACGTCTCCGCACCTCAAATTAATATGCCAGAATCTCGGCTAGACAGGCAGCCTGGAATCACGAAAATCATCAACCCCAAAAACACAGGCTATGACATTTACAGCGCACTTTCTCCCTCCCTCTCTCTCTCTCTCCCACTCTGTCTCTTTTCTCTCCCTCCCCCACTCTGTCTCTTTTTATCTCGCTCTTTCTCACTCTCTCTCCCAGTCTGTCTGTTTTTCTCTCTCGCTCTCTCACTTTCTCCCACTCCCACTTGTCTCTCTTTATTTCTCACTCTCTCTTACTCTCTCCCTCTGTTTATCTCTCTGTGTCTGTCTGTCTGTCTGTCTCTCTCACTTTCTCTGTCTATCTCTCTCTCCTTCTCTCTGTCTCTATCCTCCTCTCCTTGCTCTGCTCGCCTGTCCTCCATGGCTCTCTCTCTTTCTCTCCTCCTCCTCCTCTCTCTCTTTCTCTCCTCCTCCTCCTCCTCCTCGTTCTCTCCTCCTCCTCCTCCTCCTCATTCTCTCCTCCTCCTCCTCCTCCTCCTCCTCCTCTTCTCTCTCTTTCTCTCCTCCTCCTCCTCCTCCTCCTCTCTCTTTTTCTCCTCATCCTCCTCCTCCTCTGTCTTTGTTTTCCCCTCCTCCTCTCTCTCTCTTTCTCTCCTCCTCCTCTCTCTCTCTCTTTCTCTCCTCCTCCTCCTCCTCTCTCTCTTTCTCTCCTCCTCCTCCCCCTCTCTCTTTCTCTCCTCCTCCTCCCCCTCTCTCTTTCTCTCCTCCTCTTCCTCCTCTCTCTCTTTCTCTCCTCCTCCTCCCCCTCTCTCTTTCTCTCCTCCTCTTCCTCCTCTCTCTCTTTCTCTCCTCCTCTTCCTCCTCTCTCTCTTTCTCTCCTCCTCCTCCTCCTCTCTCTCTTTCTCTCCTCCTCCTCCCCCTCTCTCTTTCTCTCCTCCTCTTCCTCCTCTCTCTCTTTCTCTCCTCCTCCTCCTCCTCCTCTTTCTCGTTCTCTGTCGTGACTCAGGTCTCAGGTCACTGAGTTCACATGGTGCATGTGTTGATAGGCAAACTGCTTTTTTTCTCCCCAGAATATTAATGCCACCCCCCCCCCCCCCACCGCCCACCTCCCCTGCCTCCTCTCTTCACCCACGACACACACACACACACACACACACACACACACACACACACACATCTCGCCGGCAGCCCTGCGCCCCCCAAAAACCTAATAAATAAATAAGAGTGTGTCGTGATGGTGCCTGCTCAGATCACCATGGTAACAGTGCACCCAACTTTTTTTAAGGGTCAACCATATTGTGAGTGTGTCCAATCATGACGAGGATGAAGAGTCTGGCTGAAAGACCGCGTTCGCTACACTTAACCGAGAGCTCTGGGGAGCTGCTGCTGCCACTGTAAGTGTGTGTGTGTGTGTGTGTGTGTGTGTGAGTGTGTGTGACTGAGTGTGTGTCTGCCACTTAAGTGAGCGGGTCTGAGTGTGCGTCTTTCTCTTTCTTCACATCTGAATAAAAACATGTTTCAGACAAAACTATTTTCTGTGAGTCCTATGTCAACATGACTAATGACACTCAGCATTTGTGTGTGTGTGTGTGTGTGTGTGTGTGTGTGTGTGTGTGTGTGTCCTATGTCAGCATGACTAAGCATGACACTCCACATTTGTGTGTGGGTGTGCGTCTGTGTGTGTGTGGGGGTCTATACGTGTGTATGTGTGTGTGTGTGTGTGTGTGTGTGTGTGTGTGTGTGTGTGTGTCTGTCTCTATCTGTCTCTGTATGTCTGTCTGTGTGTGTGTGTGTGTGTGTGTGCGGGTGCGTGTGTGTGTGTGTGCGGGTGCGTGTGTGTGTGTGTGCGGGTGCGTGCGTGCATTTGCGTGTAGAAGGGGCATGTTCTCCCTTGTTGCCACTACACCAACGCTAGCAGAGAGAGAACGAAAGACAGAGAGAGAGAGAAATGGCAAGAAAAGAAAGAAAGAAAGAAAGAAAGAGAAAAAGACCAGAAGAGAGAGAGAGCTAACAGACGGAGACTGAAAGACTGACAGAGAGCAAAGAGAGGGAGAGATAGAGAGCAAAGAGAGAAAAAAATGAAAGACTAACAGAGAGAGGACAGAGGAAAGAAAGAAAAGAACAACTAAGAGGGAGAGATAGAGAGAATCAAAGTCTGACAGAGAGAGATGAGAGAGGAAGGAAAGAG
>CM059282.1:26274015-26276515 GCA_030347295.1 Setipinna tenuifilis | reverse complement strand
GGGCGTAATGAAGACGTTAGCTGTTATACTCAGCAGGGGGGTGGAGCACAATAAAGATGTTAGCTGTAATATTCAGCTGGGGGGGGGGGGGTGGGGGCGTGATGATTAGGATGCCAACTGTAGCCCTCAGCAGTGCAGGGAGCCATATGATGAAGAAGCTTACAGGACACTATACCATACACTATAGGAGGATGATGATTAGACAGACAGACAGACAGAGAGGCAGACAGACAGATAGACAGACAGACAGACAGACAGACAGACAGATAGATAGATAGATAGATAGATAGATAGATAAAGACAGACAGACAGATACAGATAGATAGACTAATCTCTCTCTCTCACACACACACACACACACACACACACACACACACACACATCTATATATATATACTGATACTTGAAGTAAGCCCTTGATCTCAAAGAGCATGGCAGTGAAGAAATTTGGCCACGAAACAGAATAGATACACAAGATATCTTACAGAAGGTACAGATATTAACAGATATTATTTTAAAAAAACAATCTTTAAAAACATATCTTACAACACATATTGGAAGGAATTAAAAAATAATAAAATGAAATAAAAAGACAATACTATAGCAATATAGTCCTGTTTATTGTACTACACTTGCAAGGGGTTAATGGTCGGTTTTGATCTGATGAAACAGCATTCTGTTATTCAACACTGCTGAACCTGGGCTGTGGGAAAACAAAGGAATTAAGAGGTGGGAAAACTGCACAGCTTTGAGCAAGGTTTTAAGAGGTGAAAGAGCAACTAGGGTAGGCTAGATAGATGTTGGACGCAAAGCATTGTGGGATATTAGGGTTAGGGTTAGGGTTAGGGTTAGGGTCGTAGTTACGGTAGCAGTTAGTAGAGAACCATTACGCTTATGGTGGACGCAAAGGGTCACAGTTACGGTAGCAGTAGTTACTAGTTACTAGTTAGTACTAGTTACTAAGTTAGTTATTAACCATTACGTTGCTTCATTGCACATGAGGGAGCTTGTCAGCACTTCTTTCTTTACATTGACTGAAGATGAAGCCCAGACAAGGAAGAAAAGAGCAAAACCAAAAGCGGATAAACAACAAGAAGGACAGAGGGGAGATAAGGAGAGAGAGAGAGATATAGGGAGGTTGAAAGAGAGAGAGAGAGAGAAACGGAGATAGAGAGAGAGAGAGAAAGAGAGAAAGAGAGAGAGAGAGAGAGAGAGAGGGAGAGAGAGAGAGAAAGAGAGAGAGGTTGAGTTGTCTCAGGAGCTTTCCTGAAAGGTCACCTGAAGTGGCGCTCCGATTAGCCTCGGGTAGGCTAGGCTAGGCTAGGCTAGGTGAGGTAAGGCTAGGCTAGGTGAGGTTAGGCTAGGCTAGGTGAGGGAAGGCTAGGCTAGGTGAGGGAAGGCTACGCCCCTCTCCAGCAATAATCTAATCTCCTGTTTGTTAGGGTTAGGGTTAGGGATATAGTTACAGTAGCAGTTAGTAGACAACCATTACGCTGCTTCATTGCGCATGGCTAGGCTAGGTGAGGTAAGGAGCACTGGGTCCACCGCTAGTCTCTCTCCAGCAATAATCTAATCTCCTGTTTGCTCTGGGTCGCCACTCCATCAATAATCCAATCCCAGAGCGCCCCTCAGCCTTTGGATACTCGGAACAAACACTCCCAGGAAAATCTGCTGGGATAGGTGGAGGTTTAGTGCAACCTTTTGGCTATCTATAGAGTTTCCTGTTTATGACAGCCATAGGGACAAACATGGCTGTTTTGGTCTGAAGGAGTCAATAGGGTGGGTCAAAGCAAATGCACTTTTCACAACTGAACCTGGCATTCAAGAAAACTTGAATCTTAACCAATCTTAACTAGCTAACTTGTCTCTCAGCCGATCATCTGCCTACACTTGTCTTTTTACTGTGTCAGCTTACCTGCCTTCTCTCCTGCCTTCAGGTGTGGACTTCAGGTTTCTCCACCATCCACAAAAACATCTGTGTGTTCCTGTCCATTGTCCAGAGGGTCCATTGTCCAATGAGTCATTCTCGAGAACTGTTGTATTGTGTGAGCTAATTGTGTTGAGTGAGTGAGGGAATCGTGTTGTGTTGAGTGAGGGAGGGAATCGTGTTGTGTTGAGTGAGTGAATCATGTTGAGGGAGGGAATCGTGTTGTGTTGTGTGAGTGAATTGTGTTGAGGGAGGGAATAATGTTGTGTTGAATGAGTGAATCGTGTTGTGTTGAGTGAGTGAATCGTGTTGAGTTGAGTGAGTGAATCGTGTTGAGTTGAGTGAGTGAATCATGTTGTGTTGAGTGAGTGAGTGAAACATGTTGTGTTGTGTGAGGGAGTGAAACATGTTGTGTTGTGTGAGTGAATCATATTGTGTTGAGTGAGTGAATCGTGTTGTGTTGAGTGAGTGAATCATGTTGAGTGAGTGAATCATGTTGTGTTGAGTGAATCATGTTGTGTTGAGTGAGTGAATCATGTTGTGTTGAGTGAGTGAATCATGTTGTGTTGAGTG
>CM059282.1:26266515-26271515 GCA_030347295.1 Setipinna tenuifilis | reverse complement strand
ATTATATCTTTCCATGTGAGAAGTCTGAAGATATAACACTTTGGTACAAAGTAGGTGTAAGCTGTACAGTGCCTACTTTACATTGTAAAAGTGTTATATCTTTAGACTTCTCCCATGGAAAGATATAATAAAAAAAGTACAAACATGTTAGGGGTGTACTCACTTTTGTGACATACTGTAACTGTTAGCCTGTCAATATTACCGGTAGTTAGCATGCACAATGGTGTATCTATTAGCCTGTTAGCATTAGCCTGCATTAGTCTGCACAATGATTCAGTCTTCATCTGCAGGGCTGTCTGCAGGGGTGTGTGTGTGTGTGTGTGTGGGGGGGGGGGGGGTTAGGACTATTTTAAGGGTGGTGGGTAGGGGGATAGAACTGTATTCTGTGTTCGACCTAGAAATGTCTATTGGCACACCTGTTAGCCTGTCACATGATCAATGCGGTGTCAGCAGACTGCTATGGACGGACAGGCGCAATCAGGGCCATTTGGTCACTCTGGACTAACGAGCGCTTGCTCAAGGGTCATTCACACACACACACACACACACACACACACACACACACACACACACGTACACACACACACACACACACACACACACACGTACACACACACACAAGGGTCTACTTTGCTAAAGCTGCTCAGCACAAAAGTAGGCGCCAGAATCAGACTAATGCCGTGCTGGAGTTGTGTTTGGCTGAACACACACACTTAGGGTTGAGCAAGGGCTGTGTGTTTTGGGCAGGAAAACAGTTTCACTCAAATCCTCTTATGGTTCATCAAGGACGTTGTTTTGACCTTTGAAATGCGTTAATTAACTCAGGAGCAGGATGGTGGGGTACAGATTTGGGTCGGGGGGGGGGCACAGGGCACAGACTGGTGCAAACATTAGGCTAAAGTATGTCAAACACTGAGATTTAAAATCAACACCTACAGTAGCAAATGCTGGAGGGTTGCGGTGACAAGATGATCTGGTGTTCACCTTTAGATTACACTAGATTAGATGCCTTTGTTGTCACTGTATACAAGACACAATGACATTACACACGCGCACACACACACACACACACACACACACACACACGCACACACACAGACACACACACACGCACCAGGGACACACACACACACAGACACACACACACACACACACACACACACACACACACATACACACACACACACCAGGGACACACACACACACATCATCATAAAGAACAGAACAAGGGAGACTCTAAGACAGCGACGCCAGAGAGAAAGATGAAGTGCTAGGTAGGTAAAGTGCGGAATGTCAGATATTATACAGAGTCTCAACACTAGTAATAATAATATTTCATATTGCACTATGGCTGTGGACCAACACAGATGGGAGCAGCACAGGAAGTGGGTTTGGGAGGGTGGGGGGGCGGGTGGGTAGTGTCACTGGATTTGGGGGGGCTGTAGTATCACTGGGTTTGGGGGGGGGCAGGGACAGTGTCACTGGGTTTGTTTGTTGAGGGACTGGATGGCTTTGTCGAAAAAACTGTGTAGTAGTCTGTTTGTGCATGTTTTGATTGATGTTTTTTTATCTTTATCTTTTTCCTCTGGGGAGATAACTGGTGTCTGCAGGGTCCTCCAGTTTCAGCTTTTGGGTAAAGGGAGGGTGACCAGATGATCTGTTATTTACTATGGATGGTGGGGGTGGGGGTAAGGTCCTGTTGATACATCAGCTGTGTTCCATTTGGCCTAGTACTGTCTACTGTCCACCTAGGCTGAGTGTGCTTCTCACAGTCAGAGAGTAGGCAACATTTGTGGGGTTCCAAAATGGAACACTCCCAAATTCTTAGCATTCCGTGTAGGCCACCCAGGTACTTTGGGTCTACTTCATTTCACCTGTTTTCAGTTGGAACAACACTGCCTACTCAACACTGCCTGCTCAGGTCGGCCATCTTAAGTAGTTGAGGAGGCGATATGGAACAGACTGAGCCTGTGTGTTGGGGCTACCTTTGCCAGATAAACACTTACTGCAGTTTACATCTGTGACAAAACAACTCACAAAACCCCAGCCACCAGACAACACACATCACATCTATGTACGTCCAGAGACACCCACAACACAAGACAAACACCCATGCAAATAGACTCACATTGTACAACACAAAAAACATCTACACATCTACACAAATAAACTCCCATACAGCCACAGGGTAACATAAAGACAACATCCACCCAAAATTCAAACACACACACACAAACACATGACTGTCTGCCCAGCTGTACAATAAGAGCATTATAGGTGCCGTTTGTGATTATAGTACACAAGGACACACACACACACACACATGTAAACACATACATTACAATATATTGCATTAAGCCTTTAAGTCCTTCAGCTGTTTGGCATTTGTGGTTAAACAATCGGTGATACGTGTACACAGTCCTGGTTCTGTGAAGTGTATTACATGCGATTACTGTGAATTACATAGCAGCTGACATAGCACTTCAGACTGTGTCAGAAATCATCCCAGCCAATCAGACTGAGCCATACATTACATTACATTACATTACATTGCATTTGGCAGACGCTTTTATCCAAAGCGACTTACAAAAAAGGAGGACATAAGCAACAGAGGTGTAAAAGGACACAGAGTAGGGACAAAACAGACATATGAACTTCTGCATAGGGACAGAGAGAGAGTTGGTTTAGTGTTTGTTAGTTATGTTAGTTTTGTTAGGAAGGGAAGCAATCTCGGAAGAGAAGGGTTTTTACAAGCTTTTTAAAGATAGGGAGGGATGTTGCTGTTCTTGTCGCAACTGGTAGGTCATTCCACCATTTGGGGACAACTACGGAGAAGAGTTTAGAGTGACCTCGCTTTGTGAGAGGCGAGGGTACCGATAGACGATTTGTGTGAGCGGAACGCAGCGCCCTGAACGGGACGTGAGCCTGTAGTAAGACATTGAGGTAGGCGGGGGCGGAACCTGAAATTACTTTGTAGGCTAGTGTCAGAGCCTTATGTTTAATTCTGGCAGCTACTGGCAGCCACTGAAGGTCTCTAAAGAGTGGGGTTACATGTGTCCTTTTAATAATTCTAAATAATTCTAAATAATTCTAGCCAATCAGACTGAGCCATAAATGATGCAAGTCAATCAAACCGGACCATAAATCGTCTCTGCCAATGAGCATATGTGCTTTAAGAGCTTCAAATTGATAACACAATTTGATTGGCTGTTAAGATCAAACATCAACAAGCTTTCATCCAACCAAAAGCAAGATGGAGACTGCATTCTGACTTGTGTGACTTGAAACTTGAAAGAGACTAAACAATTCAGATTTATTTTATACATGAAATGCCGTGATGTGATTTTTCACCAAGAAAAAAAAACAACTATTGGAAAAACATATGCTAGAAGTGACTCTCTGTTGGTGATGGATTTTTCAAATGATTTACCTCGAAGGCCAATCTGTTCCACCTAGAAATCCATCTGATCTGCTGGCTGCTGCATCTGAAATGATATTTGTTACCAACAAAAGAGGCCTTTGTTTTGAGAGGGAGCTCCACGTGTCCAGGAGACAAAAAAGGGAAAGATATGACGCACATGAACACAGCCAGTCAGAACGCAGCAAACTCTGTTTACAGAGGACAGAGAGAGAGAGAGAGGGAGAGAGAGGGGGGGGGGGGGGGGAGGGAGAGAGAGAGAGAGAGAGGGAGAGAGAGGGGGGGGGGAGGAATGAGAGACAGATAGAAGAAAGAAAGAGAAGGAGAGAGAGAGCGAGAGAGAAGGAGAGAGAGTGGAGAGGGAGCGATAGAGAAGGAGAGAGAGAGAGAGAGAGCGAAGAAGAAGAAGAAGAAAGAGAGAGAGAGAAGGAGAAAGAGAGAGAAGGAGAGAGACAGAGGCAGAGAGTGGCAGAGACAGAGATGTAGAGAGAGAGGAGATAGACAAAGGGACAGATAGTGAGAAAGAGAGAAAGAGGGAGAGGAGAGAGAGAGATGAGACAAAGGGGATGTGAAAAAGAGATAGAAAGATGAAAAGATGAGAGAAAGGAAGAGAGATAAAGCAGAGGGGGGCAGGGGGAAGAGCAGAAGTGTGGGGAGAGGAAGGATGAGTGAGAGCTAGGAAGAGGCTAGCACCTCTCAGTGTGTGTCTGACAAGAGGAGCGGAGTGGAGAGGAGAGGAGAGGGAGGGGAGAGGAGAGAGGAGCGGAGAGGAGTGGAGAGGAGAGGAGAGCAGAGAGGAAAGGAGAGGAGAGGGAGGAGAGAGGAGAGGAGGGGAGAGGAAAGGAGAAGAGAAGTGTGGGGAGAGGAAGGATGAGCAAGAGCTAGGAAGAGGCTAGCACCTCTCAGTGTGTGTCTGACAAGAGGAGCGGAGTGGAGAGGAGAGGAGAGGGAGGGGAGAGGAGAGAGGAGTGGAAAGGAGAGAAGAGGAGAGCAGAGAGGAGAGGAGAGCAGAGAGGAAAGGAGAGGAGAGGGAGGAGAGAGGAGAGGAGGGGAGAGGGGAGGAGAGGAGGGGAGAGAAGAGGAGAGGAGAGGGAGGAGAGCAGAGGAAGGGAGAGGAGAATAGAGGAGGGGAGAGGAGAAGGTTGAAAAGGAGAGGAGAGGGAGGAGAGGATGGGAGAGGAGAATAGAGGAGAGGAGGGGAGATAAGGGGAGAGAAGGGGAGGAGAGAATACAGGAGAGGAGAGGAGCGGAGAGGTGAGATAATGTGAGTTATTATCAGGAAAGGTCATCGCATGTGGAAACCAAATGTCATCGCTCCAAAACCTGCCTACCCTTTAAGCTCTCCTCCAACTCCTCTGTGCTGCTGCCGCTGTGTGTGTGTGTGTGTATGTGTGTGTGTGTGTGTGTGTGTGTGTGTTTCGAGGTAGGCTGTAATCTGTGAGCTAACGCTGTGTGTCTTTTATGGAGAGGTGTGTGAGATGAGCTTGGCAGAGGTGTGTGTGTGTATCAGTGTTAGTGTTGTGTGTGTCTTGGCAGAGGTGTGTGTGTGTATTAGTGTTAGTGTTGTGTGTGTCTTGACAGA
>CM059282.1:26254015-26259015 GCA_030347295.1 Setipinna tenuifilis | reverse complement strand
TTTTGAAAAGGTCCAGTTTTTGGCCGTACCACACAGCGCGAAGAGACTCCAGGGTAAACATTTTATTGGAGTCGGACACGCACACTGGGGGGTCGTCGGCATTCGTCTCCTGTTCCCGCACCTTCATTAGGATCTTCCGTCTGATGCAGAGGAAGTCGAGAAGCCATAGCATCAAAGCAGCCAGCAGAAAGCGGGGGAAGAGCAGCAGGCACACCGTCGCGTACCTCAGCGCCCGTGCTGTTTGGACACCTGCAGACAGCTCCATCTCCGTTACCCTCCAGCCCTCGAGACAGTGAAGTCGGTTACCTCGCTCCCATCTACTTCGACCCTCTCTGTTTAGAGTTCCTCTTTTATAGGACTAGTAAGGATTTGAATGAAAAACAACACGCCTCCACACCCGTTCCGCCTCCTCTCACATGGCGGGGATTACCTCCCGTCAACTCTTGCGTTGCATGGTTCAGAGAGAGAGAGAGAGAGAGAGAGAGAGAGAGAGAGAGAGAGAGAGAGAGAGAGAGAGAGAGAGAGGGAGAGAGAGGCGTCAGTGTCTTCTGATGTATCAGGCGTTGCCAAGAACTCAAGTTTATAAAGCCCAGAATGTGAGCGTAACCACAACATTGGCTACTTCTGATTAACTAAAATTAAAGAGTTGTGTGGACTGACTCCAAGCCCCGAGGACAAAAACAGATTTTTGTGTAATTTTGGCACAACACTGTTGCGACAAAGAAAATAAATAAAAAGGCCTAAGCACAGGCAGTTCATCTAGTTTGGGAATGCCGCGAAGCACACATATGCAGGCTGTGGAAATCAGACAGTTTAATTAGCGAAAAGTTTTGATTTATTATGCGCTTATTGCGGAATTCCTCAAAAACATGTGATGCCTTCAGATAACTGAACGGGGTACAGCCAGAGAATATTTTGGGATTCTTGAAAAGAATGCCTCTGGCACATTTTGCCGCAACGTTCAAGCGCTGGGTGGCGCAGGCGTGTATTTAACTGCCTTAGCCGGTTACTGAAGCACTGATCCACTTTTATCTTGTCATGTTTAGACTACGACCATAAAGTCTAACAAAAAGCACATGATATCTGGAAATGAAACGTGCGGGCAAGTGATCAGCTAGTGCTTAAACAGAGTGAATTGTTGCCATTAAACGTGTCCTTGTCCTCGTTCACACTTGCTAAAACATGGACATGTAAATTTGTGCCTCTGTGTAAAGATTGTGTTTTATCGAATGGCCACAATTGTTAGGCAAATTAAGTAGGCTATATTTACTGTCAACAGGCATTTGTGCCATAGCCATTTGTTAACGACGGAAACCTGCTTACAGCACTGTCCACTCAGAGCGACTGCTGAAAAAAACACCCGTGTTTATCAAAACAAAGATAAATGAAAGCATGTAGCATACTGCCAACAATGACCAAATTTAACCTCTTTAATTGTGGAACATTCCAGAAATTTGCCGTTCAAGCTATTGCCCTTCTAACCCAGTTTAATGGCTGTTCTTGCCAAATCAGTGCAAATAGTGTCAAAACTAGATGTCTGACGCAAACATAGTTTATATTTTGTGAGGTAACCGAAATGTAGACTCCCAAGTGAAACTCCTTTAAGATGTCCTACATTCACACAGCCATTCGGGTTTTTGTGCAGGCTAATGTTAAACTAGGCAGGGTAATCAGAGCGTTGCTCAAGGCATTTAAACCCCATACAATGTAAATCCACCTCCTTTGGTTGGTCCACATTCGAAGGAATCTCTTTAGCTTGGCATATGCACACTTTGCGTTTCCACAGTGGGGCAGCTTGCTTAAATAGGCGTTTTTAGTCACAGTGTTTTTATCTGATTATTTTTACACAGTGTGAACTAGGTTTTCATTGTCACAGTCCCTCACGTTTAGGTGTAAGAATTAGAATAGCTGACAGCATGGCTGTCCGGCGCTCAGGCACAGTGTTCAACAGATGGTTTTACAGTGCGTCCGGCCACCGCTGCTGCAAGCATCAGATTTAGTCCGGACTAAAATTAGATTGACCTTCAGGGACTAGTGGCCATGGCAAAGGTCAATCAGGTGGCAGTGTCCTAGTCACCATCACTATGACGACAGACTGGTTTGTTGGTGAACCTGCGTATTGGAACTTGCTGGGGCAGGCAAACATAGGAGAGAGCGCAGGCTATGTTTTGCAGATTACATCTGTAAAACCATGTATGTCAGTTAAACTTCTATTATTTAGTCTAACTCTTTTTAAATTATTCTGTTTTTGAACACTGAAATATTCGATTAGCTATTCAACATGAATGATTGAATGAATGGATGGATGAATTGTTAATACAATAAATAATTAAAACATAATCCTTACATGTAAATCTCTGGCCTAATTAAGTATAACATAAACTTCAAATGAATTATAATAAATGTAGACAGCAAATATCAAACAAGACAGACACTCAATCTGAGGGATTTGCGAAAAACAACAACAACAACAAAAAACCCTTTGTAGTTGTTCACTGTCTTTTAAGAAGTCAAGCGGACAAAGTATTACAGCAAACACAGTGAACATCAACGTTGGTGGGGTGGGGGTGAATATTATTTCATAATTCCATTTTATTTCAGCTGGTGGTTGCACCGCTTCTTGTGATTGTACCGTATGGAGCTTTTGTGCTCATGTTTTTTGTTTTAAGCAAGTTGAGCAAGTATGTTTACACAGATAATTGTAGTTTTAATCTGTGTTTAGTTATGGGTGGCAGCTTCGTTAACTCTAATGAGGGGGGTGGAGGGTGTCCTCGTCACACTTCATTTAGGCGGCAAAGGCATCCTGAGGCGATGTCAGTCTTGGGGTGACCGCCACGCGGAGGGTGGGTACCCCAGAGGAATGTGTGAGCGAGGGGGGGAGGGGGGGGGTACGGGGGGGTACGAGCTGACCCTCCTCACTGCTGCTGGAGTAGACCCAGGTTGAAAAGAGCTGTGCGGTATCTGTAAACAGCCCTTTGTTGCTGCTGAGATGAGAGAAAGAAACAGAGAGAGAGAGGGAGAGAGAGACAAAGTGAGAGATAGAGTGTGAGAGAGAGAGAAAAAGAAAGACAGAGAGACAGAAAGAGAGAGAGAGAGAGAGAGAGAAAGAGAGAGAAATAGAGAGAGAGAGAGAGAAAGAGAGAGAGAGAGAGAATCGCTGTGCTCTGTTGTGATGTCGATTGCGTTCCTGCCTTCATGGACAAACACAAGGAATTTAAACATCTATTGTTCACAAAAAAATGTCAGTTGAGAAGCACTACAAAAGATTGTTTGTTTGAAGTGCTCTTTGGATGGGAAAGTGCCCTTGAGCAAGGCATCTCACTCCCCGTTGCTGCTGAGGGACTGTCCCTGTACCGAATTCACTGTATGTTGCTCTGGAGAAGAGCACTGGCTAAATGCTAAGCAGTGTGACGTACAGTATGCAATTAGCCCGGCTATAAGCTTGCCTATGCACTACAGTTCAAATGCAGCACACACAGTTTACATCATCACTTAGGCTACTCTTTCTCTGTTCACTGATTGGTCTGGCAAGATGCTGCCTGAGACAACCATGTGAATGGAGCCACAGCCAGACCCTCTGCAGGAAATGAAGTATAGTACGAGGGGGCTAGTTTAGTGGGCTAGTGTAGGGGCTGGTTTAGGAGACTAGTGTGTTATGAAGGGGCTGGTTTAGCAAGATAGTGTGGTACGATGGGCTGGTTTAGCGGGTTAGTGTAGTATGAGGGGCTGGTTGTGTAATGAAGACTAGTGTGCAATGAAGGGGCTGGTTTAGCAGGTTAGTGTAGTATGAGGGGCTGGTTTAGCTTGTTAGTGTGGTATGAGGGGCTGGTTTAGCAGGCTATTACTATCCTGCCATACAGCCCCTCTCCTGCAGTGCCCATGGGCTGGCGTGCACTATTGTTACACAGTGCGAAGAGACTCCAGGGTAAACATTTTATTGGAGTCGGACGCACACACTGGAGGGTCGTCGGCATTCATGTCCTGTTCCCGCACCTTCATTAGGATCTTCCGTCTGATGCAGCGGGACTCACAAACATGGGAACAGACCATAAAGTAAGTCTGGCCAAGCTGCCTGTCTACACCGTTTCTACATTAGCAGAGAAACTGGGACCAATGAAAATCTAGCATTTCAAAAAGGCAATGACGCGGTAGTTTAGCGAGCATTGATAAGTCGCGTTAGCCAGGCTAGTTAAGCCCGCCCTCTGAGAAATGGGTTTACAACACAGCTTGGCCAGACCAATGTTCGCAGAGCATTGATAAGTCGCGTTACCCAGGCTAGAACAGACCAGCCTGCTCTCAGCAAACGCCGGAGAATGTCACGTCAATTCCTTACATCTGTCTGTGTGTTATTTTGAAGCTGTTTTGCATTTTTACACAGAGGTGGACATTCTGGGGTTCAGAAAGTGAAAAGTCCGCCTGCCACATATTTGTTTCAGCCAATAATGCACTGAACCAGCCAAACCCGATTGGTATAACTCTACAGCCAGGTAGATGAGCTAGTTACTGAAATCACCTGTGTTATGAGTGCGGGCAGAAAGAAGATATGGCAGGACTTTTATGGCAGTCTCTTCTCAGTCGGGTTTGTCCGCCTCTGTTTTTGTGTGTCATTTCATGCTGCCAATAACCTTGCAGTTTTCCCCCTGACCGCAACATAACGGCTAACTTCGTTAAGAAGCAGTGGCGTTTTTTTGAGACATATAGAGAACACTAATATGTAACTGCATTTGTGTATCCTTTTGTATATGAGCAGAGGTCAATGTTGACTTGTTATTTATGTTTGTAGGCACTTGTTTTGTGTGTGTTTTTATGTTTTTATTATTATTATTTGTTTGTTTTTTTGATGTGTGTTTTATGTTTTTTGTGAAGGTTCATACTGTAAAAAAAAATAAAACAGAGAGCTACTACTTATGGACAAAAGGCTATTGTATTTGCAATGATACAGATGTTAAATATTTTTGCTGTCTGTGAAAAAAGAAAAAAAAAAGAAAAAAAAAAGAAGC
>CM059282.1:26236515-26239015 GCA_030347295.1 Setipinna tenuifilis | reverse complement strand
AGTGTGCGCGTGTATGTGTGTATGTGCATCATCTCCCAGCACTGTGCTACTGAGGTGTTTGTATGTGTGTGTGTGTGTGTGCTTGCATGTGTTTGTGTGTGTGCTTGTGTGTGTGTATGTGCATCATTTCCCAGCACTGTGCTCTGTAGGTGTGTGCGTGCGTGTGTGTGTGCGTGTGTGTGCGTGTGTGTGCGTGTGTGTGTGTGTGCGTGCGTGCGCATCATCTACCAGCACTGTGCTCCAGAGGTGTGTGTGTGTGTGTGTGTGTGTGTGTATATATGCGTGTGTGTATGCGTGTGTGTGTGTGTGTGTGTGTGCGCATTATCTCCCCGCAGTGTGCTTGGGGGCGGCCGCAGCCAGTCCCAGCACCATTTTTACTTCAACAAGTGTTTGTTTTGGCTTCTGATCAGGCGTGGAGGACACTGCTCCGGAGGTGTGTGTGTGTGTGTGTGTGTGTGTGTGTGTGTGTGTGTGTGTGTGTGTGTGTCGTCTCCCAGCGCTGTGCTCAGGCACGGAGGACAGTGTCCTCATTAGACCCGCAATGTTTACTGCTCCTGCAAAAGAAAGCTCTCGCCACCCCCCCCACCCCCCCCAACCTTCCCCTCTCTTCCACCCCCACGCCCCACCCCACCCCCCTTTGCACACCCCCTCCCCTCTCTTCCCGCTCCCCCCCTTTCCCTCTCTACCCCACCCCACCCCCATTGCACTCCTCCCCACCTCTTCCCCGCACACCCCCACCCCTCTTTCCACCCCCCAGCCATGGTCGAAAAAACAACCCCCATACTGGGAGCGCTTGTGAGGTGACACTGTGGAACACAATTCATGTTTGTGACAGGCAGCTCAGCTGACCAATCAGGGCCCTCGTCTGTGAGACTACTCAGCGCTCAGTGAGTCAATAGTGACCAATCAGGGCCCTCGTCTGTGAAACTACTCAGCACTCAGTGAGTCAATAGTGACCAATCAGGGCCCTCGTCTGTGAGACTACTCAGGGCTCAGTGAGTCAATAGTGACCAATCAGGGACCTACTCAGCGCTCAGTTAGTCAATAGTGACCAATCAGAGACCTCGTCTGTGAGACTACTCAGCGCTCAGTGAGTCAATAGTGACCAATCAGGGCCAATCAGGGCCCTCGTCTGTGAGACTACTCAGCGCTGCGTGCGGCGTCCGTCTGACCCGAGCCGAGGTGCTGAGAGCATTCCGACTGGAGGGATAAATCAGCTTAGAATCATGTGGGGAGGCAGGTCACAGCTGGAATCAATTTCTTTCTTTCTTCTTTTTTTTGTTCAATTTCCAACGCGAACGAAACATGCTGTGCATGCAGAGGACCTGAGAGAAGACTGCATTCCAGTCATCTTTTGCTGTACTGGTGCTGCTTCAAGTGCGCATTGTGCACGGTGCATCCTGCATTGCCATGGTGCTTCTCAAAACAGGTGGAAACATACTTGGGCTAGTTTCCTGGAGAGTGGCAGAGTTCAAACAGTCCCCAGTGACACTGGCTCAGTCATCCCCAGCTGACCGGGTCACTGGGCACCATACTGGCTCACACACAGACACAGGCCAGTGCAGATCCATAACTCTTCTTCAGTCTCAGTTGCTGAGCAAAGGGACACTCTCCCAAAGATGCTGGGCACTCTCCAAGTGTGTGTGTGTGTGTGTGTGTGTGTGTTGCTGACACTCTCCCAAAGACGCTGGCCACTCTCCCAGCTGACCAAGTGGCCCAGACGCTGGCGTTGCCTCTCAGGGAGCTTCTGAGAGGGGGGGGATTGGGGGGTGGGTGATTGTCCCACAGTGGCGGTCCACCGCTTCACTGAGGTCAAGACAATAAATCAGTGAAGCATGGAGACCTCAGCTGCCCTGTACTTGTACTGAGAATCTAAGTGCCTCAAAGAAACTATGCCTCCCCCAACCAACACCCCCCTACACACACACACACACACACACAGACCACATCCCACACGCACACCCCCACCACCTCCCACGTCTACAGACCGAAGCTGCCGTTGCTTTCCATGGCTTTTTTCCGCTTATATCTGTAATACTGCAGTGAGAAACAGTTTACAGTAAGACTGCAGATTGCAACCAGCTAAATAGTAGCACTACACTTCCCAACATGCACCTATTAGTTGTGTTAATCAATAGAAGTGATTGGACTTCATTTTAAAAAAGAGACTGAAGCCGACTGTTTTAGCAGGAACATCGGCAGCTGTCACAACCTTACATGCCCCCACATAAAGTACAGCCTGAGCCAGACTTGGACTGGAGGAGTTGGGCTTTCTCATTCACAGACTTCCTCTCCTTTTCCCCTTTTTTCTTACCGAGTTCTTATTCACTGTAATATCCTCAAACAGCCTCATTGCATTAGAGGTACTTTACACACACACACACACACACACACACACACACACACACACATACACACAGACACACACACAGACACACACACACACATACACACACATACACACAGACACACACACACACACACACATACACACATATAC
>CM059282.1:26196515-26199015 GCA_030347295.1 Setipinna tenuifilis | reverse complement strand
CACACATACATTACATACACAAGCAGCACGGCCCCATTCTTTGACCCGTGAGGCAAGGACAATATTGACGTGGCCCATGTTGTGCACATACAATGTATGTATTCCATCAGAGGTTGCACACACACAGACACACACACACACACACACACACACACACACACACACATACTTGCATACATGCACACATACACACACACATATGCACACATGCACACACACATGCACACGTGCACACATACACACACACACACACACACACACACACACACACACTACATCCACAAGTAAGCACGGCCCCATTCTTTGACCCGTGAGGCAAGGACAATATTGACGTGGCCCATGTTGTGCACATACAATGTATGTATTCCATCAGAGGTTGCACACACACACACACACACACTACATACACAAGCATACAATGTGTGTATTCCATCAGAGGTTGGTCATGTGCTCAAAGGGTCATCTGTGTTTCATCCTCCCCTCAGCTCTAAGATAAGGTGTGTGTGTGTGTGGTATACAGCTGTAAAATAAAGTGTGTGTGTGTGGTATACAGGGTGAATATTGTGTATTTCTCTCTGCATATAGAGTTGCTATTGCCAGTGTCATTTCTTACTGTATCTGGACCTTCATCTGTGGATAAGTGTGGAAACATCTTGTGTGAACAGTTTATGGATTCTTTTGCAGGTTCCTGAGTAGTTAGACAAGAGTTACACAAGAACTGGAAGGATATACTGTATGCATGTGATGACAAGATAATAATAATAATAATAATAATAATACATTAGTTTTGTATAGCGCTTTTCATGGTACTCAAAGACGCTTTACTCAAAGATAGCCTTCCTATCTCCTTGCAGTTGTTGTCTAAACTGGTGTTTCAAAGCTTCAATTCTCCCTTTGGTCTGATGTGATTTAGCCCTGAGGAGCTTTAGCCCTGATATGGGTTAGCCCTGGTCTGATATGGTTTAGCCCTGGTCTGATATGGGTTAGCCCTGGTCTGATATGGTTTAGCCCTGGTCTGATATGGTTTAGCCCTGATCTGATATGGGTTAGTCCTGGTCTGATGTGGTTTCTCTCTGGTCTGATGAGGTTTAGCCCTGGTCTGATGTGGTTTCTCTCTGGTCTGATGTGGTTTAGCCCTGGGGAGCTTTAGCCCTGATATGGGTTAGCCCTGGTCTAATATGGGTTAGCCCTGGTCTAATATGGGTTAGCCCTGGTCTGATGTGGTTTCTCTCTGGTCTGATGTGGTTTGTCCCTCATCTGATGTGGTTTGTCTCTGGTCTGATGTGGTTTAACCTGGTCTGATGTGGTTTGTCTCTGATCTGATGTGGTTTAACCTGGTCTGATGTGGTTTGTCTCTGGTCTGATGTGGTTTAGCCCTGGTCTGATATGGTTTATCCCTGGTCTAATATGGGTTAGCCCTGGTCTGATGTCGTTTAACCCTGATATGGTTTCTCTCTGGTCTGATGTGGTTTCTCTCTGGTCTGATGTGGTTTGTCCCTCATCTGATGTGGTTTAGCCCTGGCCTGATGTGGTTTCTCTCTGGTCTGATGTGGTTTGTCCCTCATCTGATGTGGTTTGTCCCTGGTCTGATGTGGTTTGTCCCTGATCTGATGTGGTTTAGCCCTGGTCTAATATGGGTTAGCCCTGGTCTGATATGGTTTATCCCTGGTCTAATATGGGTTAGCCCTGGTCTGATGTCGTTTAACCCTGATATGGTTTCTCTCTGGTCTGATGTGGTTTCTCTCTGGTCTGATGTGGTTTATCCCCGATCTGATGTGGTTTGTACCTGGTCTGATGTGGTTTAGCCCTGGTCTGATGTGGTTTATCATTGGTCTGATTTGGTGATGTGTTTTTTCCCCTGAATCATTGTCAGATCTGTAAAATCCTTTCTGGGCTCTGCTCTGCTCTGCAATGATCTACCACTCTGTCAGTTCCCATGGTGCAGACACACTCCCCCAGCCTTAGTAGGCACCTCACTGTTACACCAAGGTGTGTGTGTGTGTGTGTGTGCATTTATTTGTGTGCATGCATATGTGTGTATATGCATATGCATGCATATACACTGTGTACATGTGTGTGTGTACATGTGTACGTGTTTGTGTGTGTGTGTACATGTGTGTGTTTCTGTGTGTGTGTGTGTGTGTGTTTGTGTGTGTACATGTGTGTGTTTCTAGGTGTGTGTGTGTGTGTGTGTGTGTACATGTGTGTGTTTCTAGGTGTGTGTGTGTGTGTGTGTGTGTGTGTGTGTGTGTGTGTGTTTCTAGGTGTCTTTGTGTCAGCAGACCTATCAGCAGCTTTCCGCTCTTGGCTGCTCTGCTCCTGCGTCTGTGCATTGCAGCAGACATGAGATGTGTGTGTGTGTGTGTGTACGTGTGTGTGTGCGTGCATGTGTGTGTGTGAACGGAACATCTGACCCCGGCCCCACGGCCCCAGAGGCCCCACGTGTCCAGTGCCTGATTAATGGAGAACTAACAGAACCATTTCATATGTTACATATACA
>CM059282.1:26176515-26184015 GCA_030347295.1 Setipinna tenuifilis | reverse complement strand
TGTGTGCGTGTGTGTGTGTGTGTGTTTGTGTGTGTGTGTGTGTGTGTGTGTTTGTGTGTGTGTGTGTGTGTGTGTGATTACGAGGCCGTGTGTGTGTGTGTGTGTGTGTGTGAGAGAGTGTGTGTGTGTGTGATTACGAGGCCCGCCAAAAAACATTTGCACCTAAACTACTGGGGCCAGCACACGCCAAAAGGGGTCAGGGGTCAACGCAGGGGTCAACGCAGGGGTCACAGCAGGTCACCGCCTCAGCGCTGGCTGGTACGGCACTCTGCCAAGGTCGAGTGGCAGGAAAAGGGCGGACGTCACAGCGGTCCCGGGGAGAGGACGGGGGGACGCGGGAGTGACGTTCGACAGACGGAAAGGAGGCCAGTGGGACGCTAAGAGGATTTATCATTAATGGAGCGATCCACCGCCATCTTAATTAGATTTGGGTCACTCCGCACTCCTGTTTTTGCGTGTGTGATCCATGTCAAGAGGCTTGCGTAAGTGTGTGCTGTTTTTATTACATAAGGGGGGGGGGGGGGCAGGCTGGCTTGGTCTTACTTATGAAAGGCAGGAACAAAGACAACATTCATATCAGGGGGGATGTTATTGCAAAGAACAAATCAGTCATTCTGTGAATTAGAGAAAGTTACCCACCCCCCCAACCCATATCCCTCCATCCTTCTCTCCTTCGGTGTGTCCTCTTGGGACTGCGGAGGGCCTGGTTTGCAGGGAGAGTGCGGTAGGCAGGCATCTTCAGACACCCCAACCTGCAGAATCTCATCAGTCACAGGGATATCAACATCCTAACCAACAAGCCTTGCCTTCTTAATCACCCACACCTTCTCACCCACACCTCCCAACACACACCTCCTCACCCTCACCTCCTCACCTACAGCTCCTCACCCACACCTCCTCACTCGCACCTCCCAACCCACACCTCCTCACCCCCACTTCACCCACACCTCCTGATACCTTACCTTCTTACTCGCACCTTCTCACCTGCACATCCTCACCTACAGCTCCTCATTTTTGCCCTTCTCATTCCTTGGCTCCTCACTCGCACCTCCCAACCCACACCTCCTCACCCTCACCTCCTCACCCACACCTTCTCACTCACACCTCCCAACACACACATCCCCACCCACACCTCCTCACCCACACCTCCTCACTCGCACCTCCCAACCCACACCTCCCAACACACCTCCTCACCTGCACCTCCTCACCCACACCTCCTCATGTTTGCCTCCTGATACCTTACCTTCTTACTCGCACCTTCTCACCCACACCTCCCCACACACACCACCTCACTCACACCTCCTCACCAACACCTCCCAACACACACCTCCTCAACCACAACTCCCAACACACACCTCCTCACCCACACCTCCCAACACACACCACCTCACTCACACCTCCTCACCAACACCTCCCAACACACACCACCTCACTCACACCTCCTCACCCACACTTCCTCACTCGTACCATGTCTTAGGTCAGAACTAAATATTGTCTTTTGAAATAACAGTTATTCATTGCACTGGGCAAGCACATTTGCCTAGTCCATACAGTACCTCCCAACACACACTTCCTCACCCACACCTCCCAACACACACTTCCTCACCTACACCTCCCAACACACACTTCCTCACCTACACCTCCTCACTGTCTGAAGGCAGGCATCTTCAGACATCCCAACCTGCAGAATCTCATCAATCTCAGGGAGATCAACATCCTAACCAACAAGCCTTGCCTTCTTAATCACCCACACCGTCTCACCCACACCTCCCAACACACACCTCCTCACCTCCTCACCCACACCTCCCAACACACACCTCCCAACACACACCTCCTCACCCACACCTCCTCACCTACAGCTCCTCATTTTTGCCTCCTCACTCGCACCTCCCAACACACACCTCCCCACCCACACCTCCCAACCCACACCTCCTCACCCACACCTCCCAACACACACCTCCTCACCTACAGCTCCTCATTTTTGCCTCCTCATTCCTTGGCTCCCCACCCACACCTCCCAAACCACACCTCCTCACCCACACGTCCTCATTTTTTGCCTCCTCGTGCCTTGGCTCCTCACTTGCACCTCCTCCTTCGTGCCTCCTAACCCTCTTCTCCTCATTCTGCATTCATCTTTTCACTCCTGCTCCCTCATGGCTCTTGTGTTCATTCAGCTAATTGGTGGTGCGTTGTTGACCTCCCTGAGATGAGTTTCTGTCTGAATGACCTCCACATGTTTGGGGCCCCTGACCAGGCTGCACCCCTCAAGGCCCCAGGTGCCCCAACCCTCCCCTCCGGGTTGGCCCGTTAGCTAATTTAGCTAATTCAGCTTTGTGTGTATGTCCTGTGTGTATGTCCTGGGTGTACTGTATGTCTTGTGTTCATTGTGGTGTTAACACACAAACATGTCAGTATGTACTTGGTCTTTTGCTCATCAACCCTCTGACCCCCCCCCCCCCCCCCCCCCCTCATACAAGTCCAGTGACCCAGTGGTTTTGATGGTGGGGGGGGGGGGGGGGGGGTCTGAAGCATCTACTTAACCTCCAGCTGACCACAGAGGCCGGGGTCGGAGGTCACATGGCTGTTCCAGGGGTCACAGCAGGAACTCAGATGCCGCAGTAATTGCGGTGCGGTGGGTAGGGGAGATGCTTACTGCTGCGATGTGTGTGTGTGTGTGTGTGTGTGTGTGTGTGTGTGTGTGTGTGTGTGTGATGGAGATGCTTACTGCTGTGATATATATATATGTGTGTGTGTGTGTGTGTGTGTGTGTGTGTGTGTGTGATGGAGATGCTTACTGCTGTGATATATATATATGTGTGTGTGTGTGTGTGTGTGTGTGTGTGTATGTGTGTGTGTGTGTGTGTGTGTGTGTGTGATAGAGATGCTTACTGCTGTGATATGTGTGTGTGTGTGTGTGTGTGTGTGTGTGTGTGTGTATCCGCTCCTCTAGCCCACTGCAGCAGCGGGGTCAGTGGGGTCGCCCCCGGGTCCCCTCCGAGGGTTGCTGTGACAGCAGAACTGACCGACCGACTGACCGACGGACCCACCGACCCGCCGATGGTTTTGGACCGCTTAGCTTGTTTGTACTTCCTGGTCGCATTGTGGGGTCCTGTGGCTTAGTGGTGTAAACACAATGGGGGCTTGGGTATGTGTGTGTGAGTGTGTGTGTGTGTGTGTATGTGTGTGTGTGTGTGTGTGTATGTGCGTGTGTGCTGCTGGTGGTGGGAGTGAAATGAGTGTGGGGTGTGTAAGTGGGGGTAAGATCACCACACACTCGTAAATATCAGTGCATGCTTGCATGTGTGTGTTTGTGTGTGTGTGTGTGCGTGCATGCACGTGTGTGTGTGTGTGTGTGTGTGTGTGAGTGTGTGAGTGTGTGTGTGTGTGTATGTGCGTGTGTGCATACGTGCATGCTTGCATGTGTGTGTGTGTGTGTGTGTGTGTGTGTGTGGGTGGGTGTGTAAAAGTGGTTTCCCTCGGGCTGCCTCTGGACACGTCCCCTAAGCCCAGGCCCTTCATCATCAGCGCACACACAGACACACACACAGACACACACACACACACACACACACACACACACAAACACACGCCGTGAAGAACAGGCCCAGTGTTTGTCCTCCCTGTGGACATCACTTCACTCATGCCTCACACTAACGACGCTGATATTTACGAGTGTGTGGTGATCTTACCCCCATTTACACACCCACACTCATTTCACTCCCACCACCAGCAGCATACTTGGCCCTCGCACATCTGCAAATATGCGTCCGGCTTTTTTAGTCTGAATTTACGACACCTTTGTGGGGATTTAGCCTGCTTTTGTGTTTTCTTTTTTCACTTATTTGGATGACTCTTAAAGCGCACCAACAGGATGAATTCCTTTTGTGTGAAAAGCTTCTTGGCGCGGCACGACGTTGTGCGGTGCGGCGTGGTGTGGCGTGTGTGTGTGTGTGTCAGATGTCTGAAGGAGCGCAGAGCAGCGTTATCACTGCCAGAGCACAGAACCCTGATTGGACGCTTCTGAGGCCCACAGTAGAGATGACCTTTGACATCAGTAGATGAACTTTGACCTCAGGTATAGCAGACACAGGGGTGAGAACTGCCTCACAGTTACTGTTACATGAATGTTATAATAATAATAATAATAATAATAATAATAATAAAGTGTATTTGTATAGTACAATTCATACAATATGTAGCTCAAAGTGCTTCAACAGTTTAGCAGAAAAGAACACAAGACAGCATTTGTTGCGACTAGATAGCACCGAGAAAGTTCATTGGGGCCCAGCTGACAGTTCCTGCTAGTGTCTCTAGGGGGCGACAGGGGTGGGGGAAAACTCCTTGTTCTGCATTGGACTATTTAGGTACAGACAGAAACCTCAGGCAGAACCATGGCTCCTAGGGGAGCCCATCTGCCGGGGCTGGGATTGACTAGATGACAAAATATATAACTAAATGTCAACCGCAGGACCTCTGAACAGGTTAGCCGTTAGCAGTTAGCAGTTAGCCGCCGTGTCATGTCGTGTCTTAGGAGTCCTGTCAGGATGGCAAAGCATGATGGGAAATGAGATGAGCGCACTTCCTCTGATGTGGCTGTTACAATACAAATACATGGGTAACACTTCGTTTGACGGTGTCTACTACAGGAGCTTGTTATAAACATGACATAACACATCATGAGCAGTAATAACACTTCATTTCTGTTTATGACTGCTGCCATTAATTTGTCTTCTGTAATGTTAAGGTGATATTTTTGGAATGCAGACATTGCAACAGTCATAATCATGAATGAAGTGTCATTAATGTTTATAATGTATGTTATGCCATGTTTATGAAGGGCTTATGTCACCCTTATGTAGACTCCTTTAAATAAAGTGTAACCAACACATTTATTGCAGCATTCGTTTTGATTACATTATTACATTATTGACAACATTATTTATTTCTACAAATCTATTTTTCAATTTTGCACAAAGGCTAAAAATGCTGACTGGACACCAGGGCTTGGATGTACGTAGTGCATACAGATGTGGTACATTGTGTGTGTGTGTGTGTGTGTGTGTGTGTGTGTGTGTGTGTGTGTGCACATCTTGGCTGTGTCTGAAGAACACTGATGTACACCATGATGCTGATTACAGTTTTTCTGAATTGCTAAAGCACAAAAACCAATTGGCTGGCCCAATTGCCCAATTGCTTTAGTTACTTCTCACAACTGCTCACTCTTTTGTCAATACCTTAAACCATTTTAGGTAGTAAAACACAATTTGCAAAACTCACTGACTCCTCTTTGCAAAACTCTAAACACATTCTCATTGTCAAAACACACTTTGCAAAACTCATGCCTCCTCTTTGCAACACATTCTCATTGTCAAAACACACTTTGCAGTGTAGGACACATGTGATTCAAAATGTTGAACATTCTTCTCCCCATTTGATCATCAATAAAGCACACATGGCAGTAGGTAAGCACAATGAGTCAAAACTTTATTACTTCATTTCAAATGACATGACACCACCAATGTAAGCCAATTGGGAGCCACAAGAAGGTTGCAGCTTGAAAATGGCTGCCAATCAGAGACAAGACAGTGCGGGACATAGCGAGGAAGAGGAGGTAGAGGAAGAACAAGAGGAAGAGTGATTTTTTTCTCCTAACCAAATTAGAGTCACCATTATAGATCACATTCTCGTCCATGGGTTGACGGCGATCTATGAAATTTCTTAGAGGGCATGGAATTGGCCTGTGCCATAGGCCAGGAACAGTGTCCAGGATAGATATGACACATCAGGACATTCTTTCCCTGTTACCTGGCAAGGGACATCATTGCTTGTAATGTGGATGAGGTGCTGTGGCCTGACCAAACCCAAAGACATGATATAGTAAAGCCCAGTGATCTCTTGTTTGCAGCACTGTATACAGCACTTTTAGTTTTCATTTGTACTGCATTCCCAGAATATATTTTTGTTTGAAGTATTTTAGCAAGTAATCTAATATTACCACTTAATTTTAGTCTATGTACAATACATATACATCCGAATTGTGCTATTTTTCAGTTGGAAATGCATTTTCAGGCCTATAAAAAACAACTTATGCTATTATACACATCTGAACATTGTGCTTTTCATTTTTTGGTGTAGTGTTTACTAACTGCTTCATTGTAATTTCATTTTGACAATTGTGTCAATGTTTTGAGGACAGAGTTTGGTTTTGAGCACACGTAAAACTGTTTTGAGGGTTGTAGTAGCTTTTGCAACAAGAGTCAGGAGTTTTGGGACATGCATGTGAGCAATTGGAGTTTGTGTTTACAGTTTTGAGAAAATGGGGCAAGGTTTCAAAAATTGAGTTTTAGCAATTGTGAAAAACTGTAAAAAGTTGGACTTGCTATCCTTGCATGATGCCACAAGGGGGCAGCATTTACTGATAAATCACACAGTAGCGGTCATACCAAGCATGAGAGAGGGACTGGAGCTGACTGTCATGCAGTGAACATCTCATACTCATCTCAGTGTCTCATATTTCAGACATTGACATGAAACATTCAGTGGGACAGCATTGTGTTATACTGTCAAGTCAGGCCAAGTCAAGTTTATTTGTATAGCGCATTTCATACACAAAGGCAGTTCAATATGCTTAACAAAAATAAAAGACTGGTGCCCATATTCACTCCAAAGGACCAGGGGGCTGACTTTAAACTGTCACTTTGTCTCTCATGTGTGAAATAAAACACACATACACACACACACACACAGACACACACACACACACACAGACACACACACACACATACATGCGCGCACACACACACACACACGCACACACACGCACACACACACATGCACGCACACACAGCGCACACCTTAAGTTGGTAGGGTTAGAGTTAGGATTAGGGTTAGTGTTAGGGTAATTCTAACCCTAACCCTAAATTTAACCCTAATCTTAATTCTAACCCTAACCCTAACCCTAATTCTAACTCATGAATTTGCGTTCTGACCCCTACTGTTACAAAAATAAATAGACATCTAGTCAACTATCCTTGACAAAAATATCGATTTAATTTTGTCCTGTTTCCTGTAGTGATTATTCCTGCACAGTTTACTGCATTTTGTTTGAAAGCTATAGTCGTAGGAAAAAAAATATTTATATATTGTATACATATTTTATCCTAAAACAGGGATAAAATGTATAATTGTTCTATAGACCTACATATAATATAACGACTAGGTTAATTTACATTAACTTCACCACATTTGGGAAACATCAAAACAGTTAACTGACAACTTAAAAGACTTTTGTTTACCAAATGTCATCCCACAAGCTCAGGGTGCTGAAAACTGCTGCAAAAAGGGTAGATACTGTGTCACCCTCTTCTTCTCCTCCTCTACCTCCTTCTGCATCTCTTTCCATCTTCTCCTCTCCTCTGCACTGAGTTCAGACTCCCCAAGTCTCTGTATGGTGCGTATGGGGGACACCACTATACACAGCGCCCCCTTCAGGCCATGTGA
>CM059282.1:26166515-26169015 GCA_030347295.1 Setipinna tenuifilis | reverse complement strand
ACAGTACATTTGACAGTAATCGTTACATACAAGCATACCTTTTGTCAGTTTTACATACATATATATATTTATATATATATATATATATATATATATATAGATAGATTTATCTGTTCCATATACAATAAAACTAGAACACAGACTCGAAATATACAAACGAACTTAAATAGTGGAACATAGTCATATTAAATGGAATGTGTGGCCCGGCGAGTGGACCCTATTATTACATCATCATGGAGGAGAGGCTGGAAGACCAGGGGTGACCGGCCGATCGCTTGTTCATCTGACATGGTTTGGTCCAGCAGGTCCAGTCCCTATCTACACACACACACACGCATATAGCAGCATTGCCTCTCCCGGGTCGGATCGGGCCTGCCTCCAGTCCAGTCACCGACAGGACAGGACAGGACACGGCTGAACTTCCTTCCCAACAAAAAACTAACAAACAAATAAACAAAAAATAAGCTATACAAATGAACACGAACAAACAAAAAAACAAAACAAAATGAATCTGTGCGTTTGTCAAGAATCTTGCCTAGCAACAACCCAACTGCTGACGGCACAGCACATGTAGCAACAGCAACAGACAGCCTCGTCAGCTATCACCAGGCGACAGGACAGGACGACGGACAGGACGAAGACTACGGAATGCCCCACAAGGTGTAAAAAACGGTCACAAGAACTAAGGACTAGTTACTGTGGTTATTATGTCAACCAAAACATATAAACTGACATCGACGACAACATAAAAAAACAAACACAGAGTTTGTGTGAGTTCACGGAGCAGGAGAGTGCTGGGTGGCCGGAGAAGGCACCGTTCAGACACACACACACACACACACACACACACACACACACACACATACACACACACACACACACTGACACACACCCCTCTGTAACATTAACACCCCGGCCATCCTCCCCGCACTTAACCCACAACAATCAAACCCGCAAACACAAAAACAAACAAACAAACAAACAAACATGCTGGACAAGAGCCAACTTAAATAGTAAGTCGTAAAAACAAACACAAAACACAAGCACAATGCCTCTCTTCTTGATTATCGCTCCATCATCCATCCATCCATCCATCCATCTATTCGTCTGTCTATCCCTCCATCCGATATGGTTACATTCTACAGAGGTGTCAGGGGAATCCACGGAGGAGGGGTACAGTAACCATGACGATGATGATGATGGTGGTACCCATGACGATGATGAAGGTAATCATGGCACAGGAGATGAAGATGATGAAGATGATGATGATGATGATGGCGATGACCATGGTGCAGAGAGTCCTCTTTGTTGTCGTATTCGAAAGCCCTCATTGGCTAAGAGCCAGAGGAGCTGCCTAAAGCTGTGTGCAAATATCTTTACTTCAGGAGGAAGTGGGGTGGGGGGGGCAGGATTAGGGGGAAACAAACAGGGTGGGCACAACTGGTTTGGGGGGGGGCAAGGTGGCGGTGTCCCAAAAGATGGTTAATCAGGAGTCCACATGATGCACCCCTCCAGCCTCCCCGCCAGCGCAGGGATGTGCTCATCTGTCTCCATGGCAACGGCCGGAGTGAGAGGGGCGGGGCTGTCTGGGATGACAGGATGAGGGGGAGGCACGACAAGCAAAGGGTGTCCGTGGGTGTGTGAGGTGAGGTGAGGTGGGGATAAAGGTCCACGTCTGCGAAAGTGTGTGTGCGTGTGTGTGTGTGTGTGTGTGTGGCGGGCTACAGGTAGGAGTCCATGGCGGGCGCGTAGGAGAAGCCCAGGAAGGCCTCGGCCGCCTCCTTGATGCTGGCGGTCACCAGCGAGCTGTCCGGCGAGCAGCCGATGGAACTGGGCACGGGCTCGTCGGTGAACTCGGGGTCAAAGTGCCGAAGGTCGTTGGGGCCCGTCTGCAGGAAGGGGGGGAGGAAAAGGGGGACCATCATCATCAGAGTTGCTGATTACACATCCAAACTGAAATACTGCTCACTAGTGTCATACCAGTCTCACTACAGTCATACAAGTGTCTTATATGCAGTAAATCATCAGTAATGTCAGAATAACAATGATGATGTTTTAAACTCTGCCTGAAATGTGCACTCTTTTTCTATGTGGTGCACTGTATAATGTGTCGGATACACTGGTTAACTCACTACTAGCATGCTATACAGTGAACGAGTGACCATTTGGTATTTGGCCTGAGGTTTCCCACCACAGTGGTGATGCCATTTTTTAATATCACTGGCCAGACATGTTATGCAACTACCCTGAGTGGACATATGATCGTTATTTGAAAGGCAACCATAGGAACGGAACGTACCACGTTGGGGTTGAAGGGGGGGGTGATCTTCTTGGCGTTCAGGTCCTCCCAGTTGATGGGGGAGAAAAACATATGGTTCTTGATTTCAGTCTGGAAAAAACAGAGAAGGCCAGGAGAGGGGGTTACAATCTCAGAAAATGGTAACTGTGAAAGTGTTCATTGAAAAGACACTCTTTCCACACACACACACACACACACACA
>CM059282.1:26159015-26161515 GCA_030347295.1 Setipinna tenuifilis | reverse complement strand
GGGGGAGAGGGGCTGGCGTTCATGAGCTCGGGGTCTTGTGGGGGGGTTAAGTTGAGAATAGATTGCACCTCTGGACTGTGGAGAAGCACAAGGCACTCAGATTACTACAACTGTCATTATTGTCACACACTCAGACTACAACAACTGTCATAATTGTCACACACTGTCACACACACAAATTACAGGACACTAACGCCAACTCCTTTGTCAGTCTTAAAGAGGTAAAATGGTTATATTTCTCCAGAGCATCTGTTACAGAGCATCTGCTGCCTGTAGAGAAGGTCTGTGTAGGAGCAAAGGATACTTACTGCTTGCATGCATAGGAGTTTGTGGCAAGCTTCTGGATAAAGTCGTTTAGTCCCATTCTTCTCTGTTTCATAAAAGCTGGATAAGAGAAAAAAAAAGAATAGAAGAGAACAAAATATTAGATTCAGATTAATTCCTCAATTAATTCCCCATCGCCTCTTCGGAAGTTTAAAAAAGTCCAAAGTGTAGGCTATTCAGTGATGGCAGCCTACCGCTGAAAACTGCAACGACTCCTCGCGTCTTTGAGTAAGTCATGTCTGGCTCTCGGCTGCCTGCGCTGATTGTCATGGCTGTATTTTTCCACAGCTGGATGTGTGCCCAAACTATTCAAAGGCTCTAACTGAACTCCACTTGTGCGCCTCCAAGTTTTTATGAACGCGGGGGCGGGGGCGACATATGCTAATAAGGCATCTGCGTCGGTTTGCCAGGGGCGTGGCGTGACGTACAATCTACTTGAGGTGGGCGTGTTCTGGTGTGTCAAACTGCGGCATTCAATCGCGCCAACGCCGAGGGCAAGAGCAAATCAGAGGAGGCTGCTCACCTCACCGCCGGGGGGAGGGAGGGTAGGGGGGGTCCCAGAGAGCTAAACATCGGTGCCTCCCCGCCCCAGGATAAGCTGCGTCAAGAAAAAAGAAAAAAAAAAACTTCTCACGCACCAGCTGAGCAGAACTATGTGTTCTCGCCGGGCAGTTTGGGGTTTGCCAACATTGCATAAAAAAAAAAATGACAAAGTTTCCACTCACGTTTTTCGTCACATTGACACCATGCAGGCTAATGTATTCAACTTTTTAAACAGTCAATATCCTTTCCCAGCAAAGGATCGCCTGGCTTGACCCAGCATTAACCTAATTCCAATAACACCAATTGCCTTATTTGAAGTTTGGAACATTTTCTAAACAAAGATATGACTTCATTTGATAACACATATCTATGCAAAACAAGGAGTAATGTCCTCTCTCTCTCACACGCACACCCACACCCACACACACACACACACACACAAGCTACAGGTGACCTAAAGAAGACTGGCCAGGAACAGGAGAGCATGAAAGCCCATTCTACCCTCCTTCCTCGCTGCCCCTCACAGAGAAGAGAAGGCAGGGAGTCGGATGACGCATGCTCTCCGCTGTGATACACAAAAGACACTGCTAGCCGCTCGCCAAGAGAGACGGGTGCCAAGGAAAACCAAGCCGGCCCTGGAAAAGTACTAAGTCTGAGCCCTTCATTTAATTCTTGCCACGCACGGCAAAGGGCTACCGGTGGAGCTTTGGGTAACTCCTGGCGCTAAGGCAGTGTGCACCGAGCCCCTTTGATCCTTGTTTCCCGGCCTCCATTTTCATTTAAATAACCCCGGTGGTGGTGCCGGATGCCCCCCAGCACCAGCGCTTTATTTGGGGCGGCGGAGTCCCAGTTAGCCGGTGCGTTATGCAACCTGACACATAGCCGGGCTAGCCTACTAAATGGGCAACAACAAGGCAATAAACGCATCCCTAATAATGTTCTCTTGAGCCCCTGTGTTTAACTAACACGATGCCTTTCTTTACTAAGTTCAAAGCCAGGCCACCACGGCATTTCCAAGTGAACTTGCCCGTGATCTCTGCCAGCTGTTGGCTCAGAGGCGCTCTCCAAGTTTCCACTGTGCCAGCTGTTCGCACGCAACCAGTGCTGGTCCAACTTAGCCAGAGTAACCGTGTTATTGTAGCCCTCTGCATGCTAACAGATGCACATATACCAAACTATAAGATACTCTATGCATTTTGCTAGTGCAAAACCTCTGAACATGATGCTGTAATGCCCACTGCCGAGCATACATCCATTGCATAACTTCCTCAAAACCAGTGGACAAGTCACTGGTGGGTCGTTGGCGGCTTAACTGGCAAATTCTCAGCTCAGCGAAGAAAACACACCAACCTTTAAGTTCTGCCGTGGTCCTCATTCTCGCTAACTTGAGCACCGTGAGCCCTTTCTCCAGAAGCGCAGCGCCAGAGCCTGAGCCGCTACCCTGTGCACGGCGAGGTAGAAAGGGCGACTCGGGTTGAGGCGGAATATATGAGCGCACGGCCCTTATCAAGCGGCATTTGCATAGATAAGGTACCAGTGCCGGAATCGGGTCACAGCCTGTGGCTAACGGAGCACTCGCACCCCAGGCTGGTCAATTTCAAGGCTGCCAACGCCTGGACTCGCCCCCTCCCCC